>JAJEJO010005746.1:150779-174844 GCA_020662805.1 Glaucomys volans
ACAGACAAATGGAATTCCTAAAAGCAGGATGAAGGCCTGGAATGTGGAGAAAAAATGTGGAGAAAAAAATGAATAGATTTCCCCCAAAATTTTCAGGTAAGTGTAAAGCCTGCAAATCCAAGAAGCTTAATGAATCTCGAAGAAAATTCACCAAAACAAAATGTAATCAAATCTCTGAAAAGTAGTGACAAAGGGTAAATATCACCTATGAATTAAGAAAGATAAGAACAAAACAGACTTGTGGTGGAAAGCAATGCAAGCCAAAAGACCATGGGTATCATCTGGAGGAAAATAATCAACCTAAAATTCCATACCCAGAAAAAATATCTTTTAAGAGGGAAGATGAAATCCAGACCTTTTTATATATACAGGAGGAGAAAGAAGTCATCACCAGGGTGTCCTCTTTCACTACAGCCGGTGGAGAAGTGAGACTTTGGGCAATAGTAAATGATGCTGCAGGCAAATTTTGATTGATTTTGATTGACACAAGAAGTGAAGAGCACTGGGAAAACTAACAACTGTATATATGGTAAATATAGTCAAATTATTTCCAAAATAAACAATTAAACAACAAAAAATTGTTCTTAGTAGACTTAGATGAAGCTTTGTAAGCATTGTGTATGTGGTGTGTGTGTGTGTGTGTGTGTGTGTGTATAGAAAACAAAGTATTGACAGAGATGTGAAGCAACTGACGCAATCACTTGGAAAAAACAGATCAAATGTCTGTCAACAGGTGAATGATAAATTGTTATGTATCATGTAATGTTCTTCAACAATAAAAGGGGAAAAAGTCTGTAAAGGCAACAATACAGGAAGTTTAAAATAAGTATGATATACAGGTAACCGCACCAAAAGCCTATATCTCATATTATTTCATATATATTAGAATATTAAAAGTATTATATAGTGAGACAAAAAGATCAGTCTTCAAGTGTGAGAAAGACTGAAAGAAGTGGTTTATAAAAGATATGGAGTGCTACTATATACCAAAAAAAATTCAATTTGCTCAATAAATCTTTGGGGAGTCTTTTTTTTTAAAAAAAAAAAAAGCATGGGGAGCCAGGCGTGGCGGC
Source organism: Glaucomys volans (assembly GCA_020662805.1). NCBI lineage: Eukaryota > Metazoa > Chordata > Mammalia > Rodentia > Sciuridae > Glaucomys > Glaucomys volans. The sequence continues at coordinate 151,853 of JAJEJO010005746.1, forward strand.
ACACACACCTGTAATCCCAGAGACTCAGGAGGCTGAGGTAGGAAGATTGTTGGTTTGAGGCCAGCCTCAGCAATTTAGCAAGACCCTGTCTCAAACCTTAAACAAAACAAAACAAAACAAAACAAATCAAAAAGGGCTGGGGAAGTAGCTCAGTAGTAAAGCATCCCTGGATGCAATATCCAGTTTAAAAAAAAAAAGTCTGAGCAGATGGATTGGTTCTTTGCCCTGATTGCAGAGATAGTTTCATACGTATATATGTATTTTAGAGCCTTTCAAAATATACATTTTCAATGTATACAGTATATTGTATGCCAATTTTATCTAATAAAGTTAAACAATGTTTTTTAAGAGAAAATAGCCCCTATTGATTTTTTTATTTTATTCACTTATTTTTATGTGGTGCTGAGGATTGAACCCAGTGCCTCACACATGCTAGGCAAGCACTCTACCACTGAGCTATAACCCATACCACCCCCTATTGATTCTTTTCAATTTAAATTATTTGAGCATCTTTAAATTTTCAAGCAAACCAATATATACCAATTTATATTGAAATACTTCTGAACAAATTTTATATGTCCTAGGTGGAATGAAGTCGTACTATTGATTATCACTATTCTTTCAGGGGTAATAATTATGTATCTCCAGGCCTAAATTACTTATAATTTTCATTACCTTAATCTATTCCTTATTTATCTATGGAATATGTTTACTTTAATTAAAAACTGATTCAAATAGCCAATTGAGTGAATATAAGTAAATATATATTTTCTTAATATGCTATTTATTGATGGAATTATCCATATCAATGCCATTTATCATGAAATTATTATATATTGGCTATTACATGTAGAAGCTTCCTTTGTCTTTTGTAAAAAGTCAGATGCTTTTAAATAACTTATTTATTTTTCTGCATATCATGAATGGAGATACATGAATGATCCATATCCATAAAGTTTGCCTTTAAGAAACTTTCATAGGAACTACAGAGCACTCAGCTAGATATAGTGAACGGGACCCTGATCTTTGAGGACTGTTTTGCTTCAGATCGTTGTCTGATAAACTGTTGTGTATCCATGTTATGGTTTAGATATGAGTTGTCCCCCGAAAGCTCATATTTTAAACAATGCAAGAATTTGCAGAGAGAAAATGATTGGGTCAAGATCTCCTTAATCTAATCAGTGGAGCAAACAGTTACTCTAGCATACAAATAACACTGGATTTTTAACTCACTCACCACACCCCATTTGCAGTAGCTGTCTGGAGCTACTGTTGACAAGAAATCTGAAGTCAATACTGGATTCAACATGAAGTAACAGAATTCTTGATCATACTTGTCTGCACTGGCTCAGCAGGTGAAGTGAAGTTTTACACACTGTGCATTTGCTATCCCTGGACCAAATTTCAAAAGATGAAGGGATTCAGATACAAATTTTTGATCCTTCAGTTTATTAGTTTGCTAAGGCTAGCACAACAAAGTACCAAAGTTTGGGTGGCTTAAAGAACAGAAATTTATTTTCTCATAGTTCCAGAGGGTAGAAATTCAAGATCAAGGAGTCAGCTGATTTGGTTTCTGTTGAGGCCTGTTTCCTTGGCTTGCAGATGGTGGTCTTCTTGTGTCTGTTGTCTGCATCTGTATCTTTTTTTTAAGAACTCCAGCCATAATGAATTAGGACCACTTCTGTGAGCCCATTTTATCTTAATTACTGCTTTAAAGACACTTGTCTCTGAATAGAGTTGCTTTCTGAGCTTTTTGGGTTGGACTTCAAAATATGAATTTGGAGTGGGGAACAAAATTCTCTCCACAAAAGGGACTCATATATAACTTTTGTACTTCTCCTTAAGGAATTGATGAAAATCATCAATTAAGGAATGAAATAGGAAGAAGGAAAGACAGTGAACTAAGACAGACATCATTACCCTTTTATGTGTGTAATTACATGTGTACAAGCATAGAAATGAAAATTGCACCCCATTTATGTACAATGAATCAAAATTCAGTCTGTAAAAATAAAAAAAAATAAAAAATAAAACTAGACTTGAATGCGAAAAAAAATAATGAAATAATCCAGGTTGCTTTTATCTGTTTTTGTGTGTGTGTGTGTGTGTGTGTGTGTGTGTGTGTAATCCCAGTCACCATTTTCATATGTGGATTTATACCAGAATAAAATAGTCTTTCATAATATACTCTACTAGCTCTTGCATAACTTTTTGTTCTTAGCTTATGTATTTTGCCATTTCTTGTAATAGATATTTTTTAGATATTTTTGTTGTCCTTTAGTTTTGAATTCCTCATGTATGAGTCTGGGTCTTGGTGGGAGATTAGGCCTGCTTTTCCTTTTACAAGACTTAATGGCTAGATTCCCATCTCATACTCTCTTACAGGACTGATACAAGTAATTGACTGAGGCCAAGCCTATCAAATGCCCCAGGCATTCAGATAGGAGTTGGTGACAGATACCAACAGGTACAGAGCTTGAGGGGATGGCAGCAGTAAAAGTGGCAGTACATTCCCAAGAGCAGTTGTGACAGTGGTTACAGCAGCCACAACCAGTGTCTGGCCCTGGCCTTTGTGGCAGCTGTAATGCCTGCAGTGTTACCCAGAGACCAAAGGCAGCAGTAGCAGCAGCAGTGTCTCTACCAAACCCATCTGTTCTGTGGCTCTGGATGGGCTCCTTGTTGCTCTCGTTTCCTTTGCTTGTATACATTTTCCAAGCCTATTTCTCCAATCTTACCAGAAATCCTGTGAAAAATCCAATATATTTTTGATAAGTAATTTTTTTCTGCTTAATGACATAGTATCAGTTCTATTATTTGCAGGCAAGATAACTGATTAAAAACTTGAGGAGTTTTCATTAGTGAAAAAAAAACCTAGTTTTGCTTCCATCCACTTTGCTCTGTAGATGACATCTGGTTTTGCATTTGATTAATATCAGAAAGTTTTTTGTGTCTCCTTATTCAAATGTGTACAATTATATAAATTCTCCATATATTATGTTCTGTGGTTTCTCTTATACTGAAGCGATGGAGCCTATTAATCTTATGCCTTTTGACAAGAGAAGTGACTATAAAAGTCTGAGCTAAAAGTAGAAAATTCTTCTTCAGAAACATGGGTAGTCTAAACCATCTTTGTCACCATTTTTAATGATGACAAAAATGTATTCCAAATCTAACCACTTCTCACATCTCCACTTCAACATCATCATCACCATTTCTCATCGTTGAGCCAACATTATTGTCCTCACTTCTCCAAGGATTACTCGAGAGTCAAATAACTGGCTTTGGCTTTTTTATTTCCTATCCCATATATACAGGTTATCTTCCAAAAAAAAACTAATGACACCATCAGTATCATGGTTTCCAAGGTTCTGTATTATTTTGCTCTTGGTTGCCTCTAATATTATGTCCTACCACTTCATACCTTGTTTTACTGGCCTTTTTGTTATTTCTTCACCTTGTCAAAAAAGTTCCTCTCTAGGGCCTTTGCACTTCCTGCCCCCTCTAATTTCACATGTCCTTCACCAGATGTTTATATAACTCATGTACTTAATTCGTTTGGATATCTGTTCCAACATCATCTCCACAAAGACTTTTTTCACCATCCTTTCTAAGCTACTACATGTTAACTTCTGGTTCCTATCATACTTTTTCTTGCAATACTTATTACCATCTGATGTTGTATAATTTCCTTTCTTTCCTACCTCTAAACAGTATGAGCAGTTTAAACTATTTTTTTAAGTCACTGTTATTGTTTGGTTGGTATTTATTTAATTTCCTTTCTTTCTTACCTTCCTTTCTTTTTTTCTTTTCTTTCTTTCCATTTCTTTCCCTTTCCCTCCTTCCCTCCCTTGCCTTTCTTCCTTCCTTCTTTCTTTATCCCCATTTCCACGAGAGTGTGAGCTTCATGGACAGTAGAAACTGTTTTTTCTTTCTTTCATGCTTATATTCCTACTGACTGGGAAAGAACCCACATGGTTCAGAGTTGGGTGGTGGGTGAGGGACGAAAAGTGTTGTACAGAGTCTCAGTCTCTGTCTTGCCACTGGATGAGTTCTTTAATTGGAGGTGGATTCAAACATAACCCTTTGAGAGGAGCTTCTGATTGCAGCCCACACCTAACAAACTCTAAAATGTCTGTGCACTGAGTGACTATATATGATGAATCAGTGACTGCGCCACTCAGTAAACACAATTTATTGGAGAACAATGAAATGATAAAATAAGCAAGAGGTAAAATAATGAGACATGAACTTGGGACCCTCACAAACATAGGAAAGTATTTGAAGACCTTATTCCTAAACACAATTTATTCCAGACTTGCATATGTTGTATTGTACAACTGGTTTGGTAAAATTTTTTTTGGAATTTTACATTGAATTGGGAACATTATGGGCAGTTTGAACTATTTTTTTAAGTCACTGTTATTGTTTGGTTGGTATTTATGGTAGAGACCCAGCTAAGCAATTCATTTATCATCATTTGTCATGAATGCCCAGGTCAATGCTATTTACTCCCTTCTGAGAATACAGTGTTATCTGGTGCTTGGTTTGAGTCAATTAAATTCAGAGCACAGTACTAGGAAATGTGGAGAGTCTCAAAAGAAAATGACATATTTCCTGCCATCAAATGCCTATCAGTTCTAACATTAGTACAAACTAGGTCTCTTTCTGGATGTGACACTTGGTTTGTTTCTAGCTGAGTCAATCTTCATTTTAGTTTCCCCAGCTGAAAAATAAAGCTAATAATATCACCGTCAGGACAAAAAAAATAGTAGAGAATCATGTGGTAAAATTTAGAGTTGGAACTTAATAGTAAAGTACAAGTTAAGTCCATGCATTCTAGAATGTTTTGTTTGTGTGAAGCAACAATGAAATTAGACTCTGTTTTTTCAGATAGAAAAATCTATCAGAGCTTGAATCAATTACAGCCTAGTGTTTTTCAAGCATTTTAAATTTGAAAACATATTAAATGAAATATTAAGCTAAGCCACCAGCAAATAAACTTCTTAAAAATAGTTTATTGCTCAGGTGAATTTTAATATGGCTGAGACTCATCTCCCAGGAATTTGTCCTACAGATACAGATGTTTTTCAAGCAGAGGCTGACAGTTTTATGGTCACTTGTACTAATTTGGATACAATTTTCCTTTTGGTGCCATTTGTAGGACAGCTATATAAGTTGTCCCAACAGAGTTAAGAGGAAGACACTAGGTATATTAAATATAAAAAAATTTCTATTCTTCATCTCAGTAATCCTCTTTAGATATTTTGAACTATACCTAATGTTTTAGTCAGCTTTTTTGCTGCTGTGTATAAAAGATCTGACAAGAATAATTTCAGGTGAGAAAAAGTTTTTTGGGTCTCATGATTTCACAAGTCTCAGTTCATAGATAGCTGGCTCCATTCTTCAGGGCTCAAGGTGAAGCAGGACATCATGGCAGAAGAGTATGGTGAAAAAGGCAGTTCAGGACATGATGATCAGGAAGCAGAGAGACATTAGACTCAGCTCACCAAATATGCACCCCAAAGTCCAATGACCCACCTCCTCCAGCCACACCTTACCCTCCAGTTACCACCCACTTAATCCCTATCAGGGGATTAATTCACTGATTGGGTCAAGGCTCTCATTACCTAATCATTTCACCTACAGATTTTCTTTCATTGACTCATACATGAGTTTTGGGGAGACATCTACTCTTTAAACCTTAACAAGAAGTCTTCTTTAATTCATGGTATTCCATTACTGTATCTATGATGTTTTCTGAAGAAATTAGCCCATCTGTGCCCTGGAAGTGATTATGTGTCCCCCAAATGCACCCACACACAATCTGATTCCACGAAAGTTATTGGTCACGACCAAGAGTGGACTTGCCCATGTCTATTTCACCAAGCCTGTGTGCACAGAAACCTTGTAGATCTTGTTCACTACTGAATCACAAGCACCTGTCACACTTCCCTGTAGTCATACGTGCACTCATGCATTTATTTACTCACAATTCAGTAAGTTGTGTGCATACATTCTTTTTATCTAAGACAGGATCAAACATTAGAGGAATTGGTCCTGCTTTCATGGAGCATACAGGCCAGCACATGACTGTTACTCTGATTTTTAGAAAACTAAAATAAAGTTCAATTTGTAGAGTAGGTTTGGGTTCACAGCAAAATTTAACAGAAAGTACGGAGTGTTTCCATTTTACTTCCTGACCCCACAAATGCACATCTTCTACACTACCTACGTCCTATGCCACAGTGGAACATGGTTGGAATCTATGAACCTATCTTCCCACATCATTACCACAGCTTACAGTAGGGTTCACTCTTGGTGAATCTCTTCAAATTATATCATTTTGTTTGATGCCAGTGGCGTAAGTATGAGAAAGATGATTCAATTTCACATAAATATGTAAGTTTATATACATATGGACATTTAACAACATTACCATTCAATCTTAAGTTTGATTATGACCAATACAACTATGTAATTACTAAAATTAGAATTAAAGACTCTTTCAAGTCTCTGAAATCTCCAGGGTACTTCAGAAAGCTAACCAAAATTATTGTGTTGGAGGTTGGTCCTGGCATAAGCATAACTACCATCACCCCAGGGAGAATGGCATTTTTAGTAAGAAAATATAGTAAAACATCAATTTCTTACTTCAAAAATTTATCACATTTAAATCTTTTGAGAACAGTGCAAGAGTTCATCACTACTTCCATCTGATTTCAGGATTTTCAAAATAGAAGCTGATGACTTCATCAAGCCAAAGGCTACAGCATCCCCTAGGGTTCCACTCCAGTACGCATAACAGATGGATGTCTAGACTGTTTTTGAACACCTCAGGGACAAAACTCCATCGAGTGTTAATGATGAAAAGAACTTATATAATATGTCAATATGCTTGTATATGATTTTCCTACTTCATACGGCAGTAGTGAGAATAAATTGAGACAGCACATGCAAAATGTTGCACAGGGTCTGGAATATTAGAGGGCTTAAAGCAGTTTATTTCCACTTTCATTACTGTCAACAAAAATAAACAAAAAAGAAATTCTAAAAACAGTAAGTTAATTACACATGCATTTTTTTCCTACTAGACTCTTAGCGCATGGAATAGAAATGATCTTATATCTATTTCCACTCTTGGTGCCTTTTTCAGTGTATTGCTGAGTAGGAGGACAGAATATGAGAGAATATGAATGGAGAGAAAATGAGGGAGGGGGAGAAGGAAGGAAGAGAAAGTGAGGGAGGAAGGGAAGGAGAAAGGAAGGAAGGGAAAAAATAACTATGGTTGGGAATATCAAGCAGACAGAGGCTTATATTTCTCCAAGAATTCCCTGCCACTTTCAGGGTAGATAGACATCCAAGTCCTCAGCCTGACTTATAAGAGTTCCCGCTTGCCCTGACAACTTTTGTAACTCCATAAATACACCTCAAGTTCAGCTGCAGTCACAGCCAGTTAGAAGCATTTCCTCACATGCACCCTACATTCACAGCCCTGAGCTTTTGCATATATTTATATCTCTAACTAGAGCATGTCGCCTCTTCATTCCTGTTCCTTTATCAGTCTAGCTAAATTCTCATCTTTTAAGCCTCAGCTGATGCATTATTTACAAAGGGAAGATAGAAAAAGAAAGGGATTTAAAAATTTTTAAATCCCTTTCTTTTTCTATCTTCCCTTTGTAAATAATGCTTTGCCAGTTTTCCTTTTATGTTTATTCATAGCAGCATACTTGCTTTCTCAGAATGTAACCCAAATGTTTTTGTTTATCATCATATTCATTTCATTTATATTAAATCCACGTGTAAAATTTTTTAACTCTAGAATTTTTTAACTATTCACAGTCTTCCTCCCTGAAACATTGCTGATTGTCACCTAGTTTTCCCAGGTGTATGCTCAGAGCCCAGTCCTTACATGTTTCTCCTTTAACTAGACACCTCTCTTTGCTCTGGAACTCTGAATATTCATAAAGAGAATATTTTATTTTTGTACTCCAATGCTACATTTTTAAATTAACATTTCATTTTTCATAATTATATATTTATATTCAGTTATAAGAAATAGAACAGAGAGATGTCTGATACCTTTTTACCCAGTTTTCAAAACTCTGGTACAACCTTGCAACCAGGATTTTGATGTTGATATGATCAAGATACAGAACAGGTCCATCATCCCAAAGATTCCCTGAGTTGTCTTTGGTACCACAACCACTTCCATCTCCCCAACCCTCTCCCTAACAAGTGACCACTACTAATCTGTTCTCCATTTCTGTAATAGAGATGGGATCATATAGTGTGATCAACTGGGATTGGTTTTCTTCACTCAGCACAATTCTTTACAGATTTATCCAAGTTGTTGCATGTGTCAATAGTTGATTCCTTTATATTGCTGAATAGTATTCATAGTATGGACAATGGACATTTGACAATTTATTTAACTATTTACCCACTGAAGGATCTGTGGATCATTTCTAGTTCTTGTCTATTACAAATAGAGCTGCTGTGAACTCCTGTGTACAGATTTTGTGTGAGTATTCATTTTTTCTGGAATAAATACTCAGGAGTGCAGTGGCTATTGCATTTTTGGTTTTAAATGAAATTACCAGTTTTTGTAATGGCTGTAACATTTGCATTCCCTCCAGTGAAGCATGAGAAATTCAGTTCCTATACACCTTGCCAACAACTGGTAATGTCACTATTTCTTATTTTAGTCATTTTAAGATGTGTAGTTACATCTCCTTGTGGTTTATAACTTAACTTTTCCTCTATTGTTATGATGTTAGACATCTTTTCATCTGCTTAGATTCCACCTGTGTATCTCTTTGATGAAACATCTCTTCATAACTCCTGCCTATTTTCTAATTGGATTTCTTTTTACTATTGGGAATTGAAAATTCTTCATTTTTGATTATAATGGCAATATATTCATTAATATATAATGTTCATGAATATATTAATATATCCATATTCATGATGATAAACTTGTAATGGATCATTGTCTTTGTTGGTTATGTGATAGGAAAAGTCTTTTCCAGTATGTAATAACAGTTTTGTCCTTCTGGTAGTATCTTCTACAAAATGAAAGTTTTTAATATTGACGAGGTTAAGCTGATCAATTCTTTCTCTTATCAGCCATACTTTCCGTGTAAAGTTTAGTAATTTTCTTTCAAGTCCTAGATCCAAATATTTTCAACTATGTTTTTTTTTTCAAATACATTAGTATTTCATGCTTACACTTAGGCTCATGAACCTTTCTGAGTTAATTCTTGCAAAGGGATAGGTGAAGTTTAAACTGAGGTTCATTTTTTTTTTAACCTATAATTGTCCGTTGATTGCAGCATCATTTGTTAAAAAGGCTGTTTTTATCTCAGCCTGTGTCATTGAATTGTGTTTGTATCTGTGAAAAATTGGTTGGATGTAATTCTATGAATCTAATTCTGGGTTCTCTATTAAGTTCTATAGATGTTTGTGTTTATCCATCCACCTAATGTCATAACATATTAATTATCATAGCTGCATAGTAGAACTTACTATCATGAAGAATGATTATTTCCACTGTAGTTTTCTTCTTCAAGATTGTTTTAGCTACCCCATGATCAATGTTTCTCTGTATGTATTTTAGAATATGTTTGTTGGGTCTGCAAAAAATCTTGCTAGGATTTTGATAGTAGTGGCAATTATACTGTAAGTCAGTTGGGAAATAGTTCAGTTAAATCTTCCAATTCATGAACACAACATGTCTCTTTATTTAAGTCTTCTAATAATTTTTCATCAACATTTTAGAATTTTTCAGCATTCCTGCACATGGTTTGTTCAATTTATTTACAAAAATTTTAAGTTGTATTGGGTTTTTAACTTCAGTTTCCACATATTCACTAATAGTATATGAGAAAACAATTGTCTGAATTGGAAAGAAAGGAATAAAACTATCTCTATTTTTCAGAAGACATAACCCTATATGTTAAAAAAATCCTTAGTGTTTATTATAAAACTGCTAGAACTAATAAATGAATTAAGGAAAGTCATAGGAGGAAATATCAATATACAAGAGTCAGTAGCATTTTATACACAAATAACCTAAATGGAAAAGAAATCAAGAAAATATCATTTGTGATGGCATAAAAGTAAAAAAGAAATATAATGCCTAGGAATACGTTTGACCAAAGAAGTCAAAGATACATACACTGAAAACTGTAAAACATTGATGAAGGAAGTTGAAGAACTTAATATTGTCAAAAAATGCCCATTCTACCAAAACTTGGGGGAAAGTTTTGTACACCACATAACTAATAAAAGGTTAATATCTAAAACTTATAAAGATCTCATGCAACTCAATAATGAAAAAAATAACCAAATTTAAATGAAAGATCTTTCTTCAAAGAAGACTACAGAGCAATAGTAACAAAAACAGCATGGTATTGGCACCAAAATAGGCAGGTAGATCAATGGTACAGAACAGAGGACACAGAGACAAACCCACATAAATACAGTTTTCTCATACTACACAAAGGCACAAAGAACATACAATGGAGAAAAGATAGCCTCTTCAACAAATGGTGCTGGGAAAACTGGGAATTCATATGTAGCAAAATGAAACTAAACCCCTATCTCTCACCTTGTACAAAACTCAACTCAAAATGGATCAAGAACCTAGGAATTAGACCAGAGACCTTGCACCTAATAGAAGAAAAAGTAGGTCCAAGTCTTCATCGTGTTGGCCTAGGACCAGATTTCCTTAACATGACTCCCAAAGCGCAAGAAATAAAAGCAGGGATCAATAATTGGGATAGATTCAAACTAAAAAGCTTTTTCTCAGCAAAGGTAACAATCAGCAATGTGAAGAGAGAGCCTACAGAATGGGATAAAATCTTTGCCACACACACATCAGATAGAGCACTAATCTCCAGAATGTATAAAGAACTCAAAAAGCTTTACACCATGAATACAAATAACCCAATCAATACATGGGCTAAGAAAATGAGCAGACACTTCCCAGAAGAGAATCTATAAACAATCAACAGGTATGTGAAAAAATGTTCAACATTTCTAGTAATAAGAGAAATGCAAATCAAAACTACCCTAAGATATCATCTTACCCCAATTAGAATGTCTATTATCAAGAATACAAGCAACAACAGGTGTTGGTGAGGATGTGGGGAAAAAGGCACACTCATACATTGCTGGTGGGGTTGCAAACTGGTGCAGCCACTCTGGAAAGCAGTATGGGAATTCCTTCAAAAACTCAAATGGAACCACCATTCCTCCAGCTATCCCACCCCTTGGCCTGTACCCAAAGGACTTAAAATCTGCATACTACAGTGATGAAGCCACATCAATGTTTATAGCAGCCCAATTCACTATAGCAAGATTGTGGAACCAACCTAGAAGCCCTTCAATACAGGAATGGATAAAGAAACTGTGGTATATATATACAATGGAATATTTATTCAGCCATAAAAAATACTAAAATTATGACATTTGCAGGTAAATGGATGGAATTGGAGAAGATCATGTTAAGTGAATAAGTCATTCCCAAAAAACCAAAGGCAGAATGATTTCTCTTTTAAGTGGTTGATGACACATAGCAGGAGTCAGGGGAGGCACAGGAAGAATGGAGAAGGGATGGATTGTATAGAGGAAAATGAGGGGTGGGTAGGGGGTGTGGAAGGAAAGAGAATGAGACAAACATCTATGTCCTATGTATATGTATAATTATGCAAATCGTATGATTCTACTTTGTGTACAAAAGGAAAAATGATAGTTGTACTCCAGTTGCGTACAATGAACTAAAATAAAAAATAAAGAAAGAAAGAAGACATAGAAATGGCCAATAGATACATAAAAAGGTGTCCCACATCAGTAATTATCAGGGGATTTCAAATGAGAACCACTATGAAATACTACCTGCTGCCTATTAGGTAGGTATTATCAAGAAGTCAAAAGATAACAAATGTTAGAAAGTATATAAAGGGTACTTGTACACTGTTGGTAAGAATGTAGATTGGTACAGTCGTTGTTGAAAGCAGTATGGAGATTTCTAAAGAAATTAAAAACAATGCTACCATACGAGTCAACAATCTCTATTCTGGACAAATGAAATGAAATCACCACCTTGTAAAGGTGTCTGCACGTCCGTGTTCATTGCAGCATTATCACAAGAGCCAAGGTATGGAAACAACTTAAGTGTTCTTCAACAGATGTGCACATAAAGAGTCTGTGTGTATGTGTGCAACAGGAGACTGTTGATCCCTAAAGAAGAACCAGCTTTGACATTTGCCACGACATGGGTGAGCCTGGATGACACTATGCTAAGTAAAACAAGCTAGAAATAAAAAGAAAAATATTACATAATCTCATTTAAGTGTGAAACCTAAAAGAACAACAAAAAATCAGAGAAAGTGGACAAGATAGTGGTTGACAATGGTAGAAATGAGACAAAGGTCAGAAAATATGAAGTACCACATAGATGAACAAGTCTACAGATTGAACGTGCAATATGAGGACTAACAGGTAATAAAATTGTACTGCATGTGGAACTCACACTAAATTAACAGATTTTTAGCAGCTCTGGCCACAAAAACAAACTGAAAAAAACCTGGTAATTACAAGAGATGATGGATATGCTAATTTGCTTCACCGTACTAACTTTTATATTATGGATATGTATCCCATATCATGTTATATACATTTAATATACACAATACATTTTATTTTAAAAAATAAAATAAAATGATGGTAACATGAAAAAGCGATTGGCTTGCTTTTACAGATTGTTTAATTCACATATTGTAAAACTCAGTTTTTAAAACAGCATAGATTTCTTTGACTTGTGTCCTATTTGTAGTGAACTTAGCTTCTTGAATGTGTACCTTGCTTTCTTTTGTCAAATTTTGGAAGATTTAATCTATTATTTCTTGAATACCTTTTTAGACCCACTTTTTCTCTTCTTCCAGAATTCTGAGGATGTGAATATTTATTGTTCTGCTATTGTCCCACAGCCTCCTATTCTATTCATTTTTATTCCAGTTTATTTTCTTTTTGTTGCTCAAAATTGTGTGGGTTCTATTGATCTCACATCAAGTTTACTCATTTCATCCTGTTATCACCATTGTTCTATTGAGCTTATTTAATTTGTCTTCAAATTAGGATTTGCACTTCTTATCCCTATATTTCCATCTGGTCTGTTTTAATGACTTCTATTTCTTTGCTGAAATTTTCATTTTTCATTTGTTCAAGAGAACTTAGAATTGTTTTTGAAGAATTTTCATAACTGTTGTAAAATCCTTGTCAAATATTTCCAGTACGTGATTTATCATTGGGGCTTGTGTTGATTATCTTTTATCACTCAATTTATGGTTTTTCTCATTCTTGATATGATAAGTGGAAGTGCTTTGAGATTATATCTTGGACATATTGGCTACTATATGTCCTGGTTAATTTGTTTTAAAGTAGGAAGTCTGGCCATTGAATAGTTGAGTACACAAAATCCCATGGTAAGGACTTCATATCCATGAGAAAACCAGATGAATTTTCTGCTCCAGTATCATGTGCACATTTGTATGGTCAGAGATTTCCCTACCAGCTGTGTGATCTCTTTCCCTGAAATGGTGTAAGACAGACCAATTTTATTCCTTTATTTTCTCTTTTATACATTACATGTTCATTTTTCCATTTACCCATTCACTCAGTCAATTGATCTATTTTTGTTGACTTCTCAATATAAGCCCAAAGCTATAGGACTATTAAGACTGAGATGTTTTTACTTCAGTTCTCCCCCACTATTTAGGAGATGGCCCATGCTTTTACTCATGGTCCTGTTGAAGAATTTGGAAATCCAAAGTGATACTCTCTCTCCATTAACTCTGTTCCCCATATCCAATTTATCAATAAATTTAAGTATTTTCTCTCCAAAATAGTTCTAGAATCCATCCAATTCTCTTCATAGTTATTGCTATCATCTAATGCAAGCTGCCAGCATCTTTCACTGAAGCCCATTTTTCAAGCTGACCCTCCAGCTTCCTCTTTTAATCGGTTGCCAAGTGATTTTTTTTTAAAGTGTGAATAATAACATGTCAGTTCCCTCCTTTAAAGCCCCCTGGTGGCCTTTCTTAAGACAGAAGAAAATCCAAATTCTTCATCATGGACCTCCAGTTTGACTATTTTTCCAACTACCATGAACTATTCTACTGTAATTCTCTAAGCTTTTCACTTCTCCCTTTTGCTCATACTCAAGCCCCTTTTTACCCTGAGTCCCTAGTCCAGGCAGTTTACTCAGACTAAGCATTCATTTCATGACCTTTTTCCTAGTGAATTCCTGTTCAGATTTTGAGCTTTCCTTGAACCCAGAATATTGAATACTATTTTAGTTTCTTCATAAGTCTTCTTTTGACCCCTAATCCAAATATCTGGCTCCCAGTTATTCTCTTTTGTTTTACTTTATCCCTCCAGAGATTTTACTTCAATTGGGAATCATAGATTTGTTTTATGTTTATTTGTTAATATCTACTTCTTCATCCAGGATATGAGAAACATGAGGACAAGGGTTATTACTGCATTATTTTTATCTATTCCCTTAAAGATGTCACAATACTTGGAACAGAATTGGCCTTTGATTCATATTTTTAATATTTGAAGAGAAGAATCTTGTCTTCAGTTTATGATCCAACTGAGGAGAGAGATATACAAAACATCTACATCATCTGAGAATGTATGGTCCACTATTCCTAACACATAAGTTTATTTCTAGCACATATATTGAGGGTGCGAAGGTAGCAATCAAGTTATTCAGTTCTACAAATTCCTGTGTCTGGGAAGCCCACTTGTCTGGGTCCCTCAATTCTAACTGCCACTGAAGCCCTGTGATAGTTCACCTCTTATATCCCATCTCAGTTAAATATTAGTTAACAAATATTCATTGAACATTTAATCTGTGCTAAGCATGTAACTGGAATTGGAGATAAAGTAGTAAACAAGACCAAAGACAGTCATAACTTTTATAAATTTCACATTGTGTGCATGAAGACAGAAAATGAATATGAAAACAGAAATAACAAAGTTTCAGATAGTGATAAGTTCTATAAAAAGATGTTACAATTTTGATGTGGTAGGAATACACTAGTGGTATGATGTAGGATGGGGCTATTTTTGAATAAGAGATTAGCGAGTTCCTTCCCAAAGGGTTAAATTTGATTCCAGATATGAATATTGTGAAGGAACCAACCATATGAAGATCCAGGAAGAAATCATTCTAGGCAGAGTAAATAAAGAGTGCAAAGACAGGAGAAAAGTTTGGGGAGCAAATAGAAGGTCAGTATGGTGAACTTTGGTGATAAACAATGAAGTTGAAGAGGTAGACAGAGCATTGCAGGACCATTCAGTCTACGGTGACCATTTGGGAATTTATTCAGAGTATAAGAGGAAGCCACAGAGGGGTTTAAAAAAGAGAATGACACAATTGTATTTATACTTAAAAAGTCAACTCTAGTTTTGAAATGTAGAATAATTTGTGGGCAGGTAAGAACAGAAGGAAACTGTTTAAGATGCAGTCTTCAGAGTCCAAGTAATAAATAATGGCAGTAGAAGGGAGGAGTGAGGAGGAGAGGTCCATCATAGTGTGGAGAACATGCCAGTGATACTGAACACCTCTCATTGCTGCTGCATTTACTACCACCCTCCGTCCCTGTAAGAGCAACCACTATGCAGACTTTTAGCAGCATGAGTACATAAGTGGAATTTTTGCTTGTTTGAATTGTCTTATAGTTTATAGTTGATATCCCCTTGTTATTCATAAGGGATTGATTGCAGGACCCCTGGAAGATACCAAAATCTGTAAATGTTCAAGTATTTTATATAAAATGGCATAGCTACATATAACATATGTGCATCCTCCCATATAGTTAAAATCTTCTCTACATTCTTTACAATACCCAATATAATGTAAACAGTTTGTAAATAGCTGCAATTCTACATTGTTTATGGAATAACCACAAGAAAAAAAGAACTGTACATGCACGGACACAACTTTTTCTGATTATTTTGATCCACAGTTGGTTGAACCCACAGGTGAAATCCAAAGGTATGAAGGGCCGACTATATGGAATGAAAATCATATAGTGTGTACTTTTTTCCATCTTCTACTCACAGTTTCCCGTATGGTGAATTTTTTTCATATTGTTTCATGCAGTTATAATTTTGTTTTTTATTGCTCTAAACTGTTCCATTACAAAATTCTATCACAATTAATTGATTCATTTGAAAGGTAGCAGAATATGCTACCCCAAAACTTGCCACTTTGGCATACAGATTGAGTTGAAGACAACCGAAAACTAGATGCTTAGATAATTCACTGCCCTCTCCCTATTTGCCACAAAGCAGGCCATAAATTTTAAAATGTGTTTCCCCTTCCCTTTCTACCTTGAAGGACAGAGATTGATCACCAGATATGACTCTATAATCATTTCAGCACCAGGGAGATCTCCATAACAAACTTGATCTCCTGGCTTTATGTACCATTAATTTCCCCTAACTTGCTTCCTTGTCAGTTTTTGTTGAAGATGCTGTATAAGCTGAAGTTCTTAATCATCTTCTGAGAATTACGTATTTCATCTGCATCTTCCATTTGTGTATAAAATATACATATAAACAAACTTCTGCTTCCTTTTCCTTTGTAAGTCTGTTGTAGAGATCTCGACTAAGAACTCAGAAAGACAGAAGGAAATTGTTCCTGGTCCCCTACACATTGTTCTGTTGATGGGCATATGGATAATTTTTAGTTTGATATTATTGCTAATAATGTTGCTATGAATATTCTAGTGATTGTATTTAGTGACATGAAGTGGAATTGCTAGGTTGTAAGCTATGCATTTGTTCAACTGTGGAAGATAGTGTCAAATTAATTTTCCAAAAACAATTACCCAAATTTGCACTCCTACCAGCAATTAATGGCAATTCTAGTTACTTGACATCTTTGGTATTTTCAATGTAGCCAATCTAGTGGGTATAAGAAGTATCAACTTTCACTTTCTTTGAGACAATTTTATATTAATTTTCTATTTTTTAGATCTTTGATCAGTACTCCTTTTGTTTCCTTTATATTTATATATCATTTCCAAAATTCAAAGATCTTTTTCCTTTCAACAACATTCTAACTATTCTGTGAGTCTACACTGTCAAATAGAAGGAACACCAGCTTGCAAGGTTATTGCCTTTAAATGCTTTCTTGTTGCAATACAAAGTATTTAACTTTAACTTTCTCACATGTTCTTATGTTGGTAATAAGCTCTAATCATTATTCTGTGGATTCATGGAAGTTTCATCAGTAGATGATTTCCAAGTTCCTTATACTTTTATTATTTTTTATTTGAATCATTTCCATAATCCATTCTTTTTGGATTATTTTTTCATCTTTGGACCAGATTCTACTTGTTTCTATATCAATGGTGGTATTTTGCTTAGCAACACAAACAGACTGACACACACATGTACAAGTGAATTTAATAGGCTTATTAACAGATCTTTATTGCTCTTTATTTTATGGTCAAGTATACCCACAAGGACAGCTAAAAGTCCAATCCTAAACTATAGTGACTATAACTTTCCATTTGAACTAATTGGTCTTTTGACTTGGTGCCATTATTAGCAAAGTCTCAGAAATATTAATCACTTTAATTTTATAAAGTGTAAAAGGGACTGTCAGCTCTTAATTTAGGAACAGGTTAGCAATAACTCTTTTATATCTGTGAAGAAAGTCTTGGATTCCTTTGATTGTTGAAGACCTTTCTATATAATGCACCAGTGGGAAAAAAATGCACGTAAATAAATGAAAGGAAGACCACAAGAGTGGAGGAATGGGAAACAGAGAGGGAGGTGGGGAAGGACAGGGGAAGTACTGGGGAATTAATTGCAGTAAATTATATTACATGTGTGTGTATGTATATATATATACATATATATATGTATGTGTACATACATATATATGAATGTCACAATGAATGCTACTATCATGTATAATTATAATGCACTAATAAAAATATTTTTTTAAAAAACAGATGAACAGATAAAGAAAATAATGGTTGTTCCATGACCCTTGTCTATAGGCAAAAGAATTTTTTTAATTTCTGGAAACTTAAGTTCATGTATAAACTGTAATTTCTTACCAAAGTAGAATATATACCTAAGAGTTGCTTTGAGATTCTAGATGAATGAAAATGGGGGACTGAAGGAGAAACACTCTTGATGCAGAAACAATGAAGTGTGGTCCAAAGGGGAAAGAGAATCCATAAAAAGTATATAGGATGGAAGCAGGAAATTAAGTACTAGAGAGAAAGAACTCATTCCAAGGGAGGAAGAAACCAGGTGAATACCTAAACTCTGAGTAGCAAGTCTTGGTTGAAATAATTTCATTCTAGGCCTCAGCTTCATGGATCTAAAAGTAAATGAGATGGATTCTTTACTGAACACTGGAACTCTTTGTGCCATAGGCAACTGTAATTTTCACCACTGTCATAAGAGTCTATTTAAAAATGGTCATAGGAAAATAGGACTGCTGTCAATCCTTTCCAATAGACCACACACAGCTGTGTTGAAACTGAGGCCTTATTGTGGCATTCAGATACTGAAGTGCCAGAGAAGCAACAAGAGAGACACTTAAAACCATTACAGCCTCATGACGGTCAGCAGCTCCAACTCACCTTGACAGCAGAGATCACTAGTAGGGAAGCTGTTGTCTTCATGGAGCATGGTGTAGAGCACACAGGGTCAATGGAGCATGGTTGATGCTGAGTTAGGCCCTGTTACTGATACGTGGTGAGATATTTCCTGGGGAATCTCAGAATCATTTGTGTCAGGAGTGTGCAACTAAGGTTGGGGTGGTGGATGTACAAGGATAGGAGAAGGGGTTTTTCAAAGGTTGGATTTCCCTGTGTTGAGCAGGACAGTGCTAGGCAAGGACAATTCAAGTTATGGTAGAATAAAAAATTTTAAATTCTCCCTAAAATGATTTTTTTCTGGATTTTCCCAACCATCAAGCAATACAAACATGCATTTAAACATTTCCTACAAACTTTAACACTTCCTTCTAAAAACAGAAAGAATTAATTGTCCATGTGGTTGGGTTTGTTGTACTATTTGTACCATTTTTCCATTCTTTGCTCTTTTTAATGATCTTTATTTTTTTCTTTCTTAAATCCCTATCTCGCTTTGATTTCATTTTAAAATTGGTCTTTAAGCCCTGAAATAGAGGTGTATCAATGAAAATGGTCATATACATTGTATAAATTATTGGTCACTAATCATTCACTAACCTCCCTTCCTGGTTCAAATTAAAAGAAAGGACAAAGGGACTAAAGAAAGAACAAATTTCAGCACTAAATTTATTACTGGTAAGTGGTTAGAGAACCCTGCCTGGAAAACCCTGAGGCCAGATTGGTCCTTGCTATGCCCCCTCAGGAACTAAGGTTACCTGGCTCCCAGGAAAGTGTTCAGTCATTCATAGACAGATATTTGGGTCAGAAGGAGAAGAAGAAAAACTGGGCTTATCAGGGCTCTTTTATGGTTTGGTGGCCACAAGGAAGATAGGACTGTAAGACAACTCTCCAGTGCTTGAGGATAAGTGAATTCTGGGAATAGGGGAGTGAAAGGGGAACCATTCTGAGTGCAGTATTTCAACATCCTGATTCTGCCTTCCCATAAATGTGGCCCACAGACACTAAGATTTCAACAAGTTTACCAATCTGGTAGTCTTCTCTATTCCTATGTGAGTGTGTTCAGATTCCTTTCTCCAGTAAGGTATAAGGAAAAAAGAAATCTAGAATGAGCTTTCTTCCCTAATGCTTTTGAACTTTGTGTTAATTAATATTTTATGTTTAATAACCTATTATTATGTTCTAAGAGAGAAATTAAAGACCAAAAGCAAAACCTGATTAATCAGGTCATTAAAAGGTCATTAAAATTTTAAAAAATTAAAATAAAAAAATTTTATATCCAATATTTTTTTCTTTCTGTATTTGTCAAAGAGGATTTCACTCACATGGAATCCAAGTCCTTTCAGGAGCAGATTGGCCATTTTCTTTGGAAATAGGTATATAAATTTCAAGTTTTAATTACTCTAATTTCAAGTTACTCAATTTCAAGGCACATTGTCTGTGACATATCATCAAGGAATCGAAAGAGTCAACCGGACACATGAAATGATCTCAGCTGCAGTCTTCCACCATTCAATTTAGAAAACACAAAATGATTTCAATTTCCCCACAGCAGTTATCCCTGTCCATAATATAATGTCACATTGCAATTGCCAGCATGGAAACAAATAAACAAACAAAAAAGGCAGGTTTGATTTCAGTTTTGTTGATCTGCTCAATAATCCAGGCCAGTTTATTTTGAGTCTTTAACATATGAACTTAAATTTTGAGAATGTTTCTATTAATAGGTTGTGATATTTCTTCCACATTTAATATGTACATTTTGCAAAAAACTGTAAATTTGCTATGATGGCCTC
The DNA here is from genome assembly GCA_020662805.1 of Glaucomys volans. Classification (NCBI taxonomy): domain Eukaryota; kingdom Metazoa; phylum Chordata; class Mammalia; order Rodentia; family Sciuridae; genus Glaucomys; species Glaucomys volans. Next base: position 172,344 of record JAJEJO010005746.1, read on the forward strand.
ACCAGCCTGGAGGCCTTATTTGAAACTCTCTTCTCTCACTTTGTGTTCATTTCACATCGTTTCATTTCCACTTCTCCTTTGAGCCTTATGATTCTGGCATGTGAATGGGGAGGAGTGACTATGCTGCCTAGGGATACAACCTCTTCCCCTTGAAAGCTGGGTGCCCTACATTTAAAAAGACCCATGCTCCCAAGTTAATTGCACTGTATTCTCCACAACGTCAATCTTTTGCCCTTTTGCTGGATTTCCTCAAGTTCAAAACTGTCTAAAGTCAAAAATAGTTCAAAGCTGTTACTCCTACCTCTTCTTTCAAAATATCTTGGGTCTAGGAACCTGAGGGATTTTCATCTTTACCTCTGTTGGAGATTTTCCCCACAAAACAAAATCACTGCTGTTGTTTTCTTCCAAGTTTGTGCCCTCAGTGGATTAAAAGAGGATAACTATTTTCTCTCCATTGCACTTTGTCCAATGCTGCCTTCTCAGAATTTTGGAGTTGGTAGAACTTTAATCTCGACATTCATTCCATGACATCCTAAAATCTGCTCCCTGTTCCCTTTTTTCTTGCATTTCTCCATTTGTCTCATGTTCCATTTCTTTCTGTCAGTCCCCTATTCCTGTCAGTCAAACCCTAGCTGAGTTTTTTTTTTTAATTTTCTAATTTCTTAATTTTTTTTCTTCTTCTCCAAAATAACAACATTAATTGTAACAATTAATATCTATTGAGCACTTAACGAGGTACCAGGACTTATGTCAAGATTTAAAGGTAGGCATTCATATTTCCTAGTTATATGTGAGGATATTGGGTGTAAATGAGGTTAAGATATCCTCTGAAGTTTATAAAATTTGTATGAAGGGCAGGGGAGAGTAGAATTACCTATTTTCCACACATCAATAGGACATCTCTATCTCTAATAAATACAGACAAATTTCTACTTTCACCCATCAGTGAAAACATTCCTTTTCCAGAATAAGAATGAGTGAGGGGTTAGAGACGATTTCAGGAAATGTGTAGTACACTAGACAAAGGCAAAGTTTCCTTGTGGTCAAGAGCCCAAACTCCCTGAGTCATCCTTGATACTAAATGACTTAATATGTTAGCTCTCATTACCACAATCAAAAATTGCTGCCTCAAAAAATTGTGAAACTCTTTTCACCTCTACAAATGTGAGGTAAAGGGGAAAAATTGTGTTTTCCAATAATAGTCAAACTCAAACACTCAGCCAAGGATATGACTACTTACAATTATGTTGGAAGAAGAAACTGTTGATTAATTCACATCATAGAGTTCTGTGCTACAGCACAAAGAAAAAGCTCTGTGTATTGATTCCTATTGAATTTGGAATTATTTCCTTGTATGTTTGCTGATACTGGTACTTGATCATTTATTTACAGGGCTATATACAAACATTACGGGTTTTATTTTCTAAAAATGGCTTGACCTTTTATTAGAAAGTGAGTCACTGAAAAAGATTTATACAGTACATAAGCAGGTAAAATAAAATTAAAATCTCTGGTGATTTTACTGCCAAGATAATAACTGCTAATGCTGGTGAGTATGTGGAGAATAGGGAACATTTAAACACTGTTGTTGGAGATGTAATTTAGTATAGCCAATATGCAAAACAGAAGTTTCCACACACATACAAACCAACAACAACAACAACTAAAAACGGAACCATCACATGATCCAGCTATCCCACTCCTGGGTATTTATTCAAAGGAAATTAAGTCAGCATACAAAAGTCATAACTGCAGACCCATGTTTATCACAATATTTTTACAATAGCCAAGATACGGAATCAGTCTAGATGCTTTCAAAAGATGGATGGATAAAGAAAATATGGCCTCTGCTTCCTGATCCCCCTGTGTAAGCAAGCGACCTCCCTCTGCCATACTCTTCCCCCATGATGTTCTGCCTCACCTCAAGTTCCTAAGAATGGAACAGGCCTTCCATGGACTACAACCTCTGAAATTGACTTGGTTAGTTTCATTTATTAAAAAATGAAGGAGACAGTGACCATCTGTGGCTGCCTGAGTCCTCGGAGCTGAGGTCCAGTCTTCCAAGCCACTGCAAGGCGGCTCCTGGAGGGATCTGGCCTGGAGAGGCTGGAGTTGCCAGCCCCGGCGGGGAGCTTAGGGCCTTTGGCGCCATTTTATAGTGTCCCTGGGAGAGAGTAACCACCTGCCACCGCCTGAGCCCCCAGTGAGGAGCTCAGGCCTGCCTGGGCTCTCAAGCCCAGTGTCTCCATCACTGAGCACAGTTCTGTGCCCCCACCCCAACTTGGTCTAGTGCCCAGGTCCACACCCTGGCCCAGGGTCTAGAACCTTGCTGTATCTGATTGTCTATCACACCAGGTTGCCTCTGCCCAGAAGCATTGATCATTCCCAACCTGGAGGTAGTGGGACAGCACCTTTCTTGGGTCACCGCTTGATCAAGCATCGCTCAAGTAACAAGTGAGTTACTGGAAATCTGCAGGGACACTTTAAGTCTTTACAGGGAA
>JAJEJO010005746.1:181180-271033 GCA_020662805.1 Glaucomys volans
CTTACCCCAATTAGAATGTCTTTTATTAAGAATACAGGCAACAACAGATGTTGGCGAGGATATGGGGAAAAGGGTACACTCATACATTGTTGGTGGGAATGCAAGTTGGTGCAGCCACTCTGGAAAGCAGTGTGGAGATTCCTTAGAAAACTTGGAATGGATCCACCATTTGACCCTGCTATCCCACTCCTTGGCTTATACCCAAAGGACTTAAAATCAGATTGCCTCAGTGATGCAGCCACATCAATGTTCATAGCTGCTCAATTCACAATAGCTAGATTATGGAATCAACCTAGATGCCCTTCAGTAGATGAATGGATAAAGAAACTGTGGTATATATACACAATGGAATATTACTCAGCCATAAAGAAGAATAAAATTATGGCATTTGTAGGTAAATGGATGATGTTGGAGACTGTTATGCTATGTGAGATCAGCCAATCCCAAAAATCCAAAGGCCGAATGGTCTCTCTGATAAATGAATGATGATGCATAATGGGTGGGGGGAGGGTGGCAAGAATGGAGGAAGGAAAATAGCATAGAGGGAAGGGAGGGGTGGGGTCGGGGTGGGGGGGTAAGAATAATAACAGAATGTGTGACAGACACCATTGCCCTGTGTACATGTATGAATGCACAGATGGTGTGACTCTACTTTGTGTTCAACCAGAGAAACAATAGCTGTACTCCATTTGTGTTCAATGAATCAAGAAGTAAAAAAAAAAAAAAAAGAAAATATGACATATATACACAGTGGAATATTACCTGGCCATAAAGAAAAATGAAATCTTGTCATTTGCAGAGAAACAAGTGGCACTGGAGGACATATTAAACAAAATAAGTCAGACATAGAAATACAATAATCACAAATACTCTCTCATTTGTGAAATTTAAAAAAGAAGATGACCTGGAACTAGAAGAGGGATTACTAGGGACTGGGAAGGGCGCCAAGGGGCAGTGGGGAAGAGTTAATGGTAGAAGGACACAAGTACATGACTAATGTATGATATAGGCATGTGGAAATATCACAGTGAATCCCATCAACTTGCACAAGTAACACATGCTAATAATAATAATAAACAATTTCTGTTAGTATTATGATGGTAGCCTCTTTTCTATTCATATGAACATATGTACCTTAGAAAAGGTAAAGGGGGACATCCATTCTATAAGTGCTTACTCATTTGTAAGAATATGATTTTTCATTCAAAAAACATCAATAGTGACAATCCTTGTCATCAAATATACACATCCACATTTCTAATGCTTTGAAGTAGGTCACTATATATTGTATCTTCATTTATAATAAAAAAGGAATTTCACTTAGTTCCAGTGTTTCACTTTCAATATTTGTACTGATGAATACCTTGTTCACATATATATGTGCATTTGTCCCATTATAATATGAAAGGTCTTATAATCCAAATTACTATTTCTGTTGTCTTTTGCAGAAGTTATATTTAAAAATCTGAGATACTTTCTGGCACATGCAAACCAGAATGTATCTGAGGGGACACATACTGGAAACCTATTTTGTTTGGAGAAACAAGCAGATCTAGGTTATTAACTGCTCCTCATTTTAGTTTCAATGACCTTGTAATTAGTAGAAATTCTTGTAAGTTTGGCACCAGCTTGGGTGTATATTGAGTTTCCCAGAGTCATTAAAAACTTGTGTTTCTTCTGCACTTTCATAAATATTTTATTTATATTTTTCAGAAAACTATGTGTTTTTAAATACACAGAATTACAAATAACACATACCACAATTTTTGAAACACTGTTTTTAATTTCACAGGAACATTCTGTCATTTTCTATGTTTTTCTGTTTTGTTTAAAACATTATCTCTAGATTATTAAACTGTTAATTAAAACATTGTGCTAAAAGCAGAAAATTCTATCCTGTATTATGTCATAATGGAGAACATCTGTACTTTGTTAAAGGGTAGAAGAGTCTAGGCATGCAGAAGTGGCCCATACCTGTGAGACAATGGAAGCTGATCCTGGGAGCCTTTTGATTTGGTCTTGTCCAAGATTTGCTGTGGAATCTTTTTAGACCACCAATAAGGACCAGCAGGAAAGTCAGTAAAGCAAACTCAGAGATTGACTTTCCAGTAAAAATAAGTTGAAGAAAATCAGCTATGAATAGCTATATATTTAGTCTTCCATAACTTTACTTCAAGATAGTAATTGGCCTAGTAGTACATACCATGGCCAGCCTTTGAGCCTGAACTACAGTCATTTACCTACAGATCTTGATTTTGCTTCCCTCAAACTAAAACATCCATATTTCATTTTCTGTTCATTCATCCATTCATTCACTCAATAATCATTTATTGAGTCCTTATTATATTCTAGGTTAAATCATAAGATCTGGAGATACATTACTTAAAAAACAGAAAGCAATTGTTGCTCTGGTGAGTAATGGATGAATATTTTGTGATTCAATAACCTGCCTCAGATATCTCTGGATATTTAATATAAACTTCAGATCTTTTGACATTTCTAACATAGCATCATTTCTGAATATCCTCTCAGACTGATAGTTTGAGTTTTTGGTAGACTCCTGACCTTTCTAACTTTGATAATTACCTTGGTAATTGGTAACATAGATAAGACTGCTGATTTATGCACTGTCAGTGCTTATGTTTGTAAAGGGGTTCTAAATTCACCTATACAGAAAATACAGTATACTTCCAATAACTGATGTGATCTTTTTTAGACCACCACCCTGACACCCTCACCCATGATGCTGGAGCACAGGAAAAATATAATTTCGTTTAATGCAGTGACTTACATTGATCCAGTGATTTTAGTTTTTTCTTTAGATCGTTTACACTTTATCTTATTTAGATGAATTTTCCAACCTTAGGATTTCCTGTCCTTCTTCCTGATACATACAAAATCGTCTCAAGATGCAAGGTGGGGAGGGCCTCTTAACCCTTCGAGACTGGGAGGAGGAGGACAGCTCTACGCACATTCCTTGTGTTGGCTGGCATACTGTGCTACACTGTTTGGTAAGAATTCACAATCTCTTTGGTCTTGTCAGAGATCCTGTCCTCCTGACTCAAACTTACCTGTACTTAATGGTGCTGAGGGATCTTGGGAATGTCTGCAGGGTACTGTAGGTGGCTGCACTTGACTAAGTGGGTACTCCATCCCTGCCAAACCCCTGTGGAATCTCTGGCAGTTCCTAGAGCTGGACCCTTGACATACCTACATCCCCACGTCCACCCCACTCTGAAGGCATGTGGTATCTGATAAGACATTTCTGTTGCACCACAGGTATTAAGAGGAACTTGGGAAGAGTTTTATCAAGGATCTCATTCTGCCCAGAGATTCTGAGAAGAGGGTGGATGACACAGCCTGGGCAGCTGTGTCCTCTTCAAGGTAGAATTGTTTAAACAGTTCTTAGCCAGGCTTCAGTGCAGCTGATAGACCTCTCTGTTAGTTTGGTGTGGTAGACGGACACCTATGTGTGTCAGCTCTGACACAAACATTCCAGCTAATGCTAGAAAACGTCTGATTATTCTTGGGATTTTTCCATTTAAGAATTGACCTACTGCTGGGCATGGTGGTGCATGCCCGTAATCTCAGGAGTTGGGAGGCTGAGGCAGGAAGATCACAAGTTCAAAGCCAGCCTCGGCAACTTAGTGAGACCCTAAGCAACTCAGTGAGACTATGTCTCTAAATAAAATATTTTTTAAAAGGGCTGGGGATGTCAGTGGTGAAGCACCCCTAGATTCAATCCCCAGTATTCCCCAACCCCCCAAAAAAGAATTGACCTACCTTAGTTGGGTACATAGCATCTGATTAATCTAAGTCACAGCCCATAGAACATAACTACCACCATCAAGTGACTGCAAAAGCATTTGTTCAAGACTGACTGAGGTTGATGAGAATAAGCATAATAGAGAGGTATCCTTTGGCAGGTGAAAAGGTGTCTGGATCAGCATTATAGTGTAAGAGTTGTTGCCAGTGCTCTTTATTTTATCAAGTCATTTGCGATTTTAGAGATGCCCAGTTTGCACTAAGACATAATGAACCCCATGAGATTTTAGCATTGCTGGCCCAGTTTTAAAAGTGGTTAACTGACTTGTTAATGTAGTGTGAGCTTCTAGCACCGCATTAGGTCTATCAATCTAATTAGGTTGCATGCCCACTGGGCACGGACTGTGAGTGCTTTACTAAGTTTTTCTGTAAGATTCAGTGTATTTTGTGTCTCAATAAATGTCGTTAGCACTAAATCTCACAAAGCAGTATTCAAATCACCACTTAAATATTGTAAAAATAAAATCAAATGATTTATGGAACTAATGTTTTCACTCACTTTGAAAACTGGCATACAATTTTATGGAGGAGGTTTTGGAACTGTTACATTTTTTTTTTTTTCCAAATCAGTGAAGGGAAATACCTACTGACATGTATATACATTAGATTGATGTTAGACTATGGGGTTCCTATAGATTTGATAATGCTATATTTATGCAGAGTTTTTAAAAGTACACTATATTTCTCCTATTTAAAGTTTGGTAATCCAATTTAATAGTTGTTCATTTTCTTTAACAATAGCTCAAGACATCCTGAGAAGACTGCACTTCCTCAATATGTTGAATTGCTATTAACACTAATCTATGCAAGCATCAGTTTTGTGCTTCACAGAGAGCTAACTTTTAAAACTTTATGAGAATTAACTTTCTATTGTCCTTGACTATTTATAGTAAATATGGCCTCAGAGTTAAAATAGTTCTTAAGAGAAATTTTCTACCCATGTGTTCAGATCATGTTATCTAGACTATAGAATTCATGGGGGTATGACCAGGTTTTTTCCACTTTTGTTTTACAACACAAGTCTTGCATATCTTAAGAAATCTACAAAATATGAATGAATTCAGTTCTGAGTAAAATCTCCTAGCGAAAAGGGACATTATTGTGTGTACATGAGGCAACAACCTAGGAAAGATAAAGGAGAGGAAGATAGAATATTCTGATGCAGAGTGCTTCAGAGAACTCATAAGGTCTTCAAGAGAAAATCCATTCAAGATGGAAATAGATCCATGTAGGCAAGTATTTCTTTACAAATAATACAACTGCATCTTGGTTTGGTCATTGCAACTTTAATTTCTTTGAGAATGCCTAGATGGTTCCACAGAGTCCACAGAGTTCAGAGAAACCTGCAAAAGAGAAAATAAGCTCAACACTTTATGTATATTTTACAGTGTCAGAGAAGCCTAGAGTTGAGAAGAATCTTAGAGGTCATCAGTCCAAGATTCTATCAAAGTATAGAGATCCCTCCCTATACACAAAAAATCATGCAGCCCAAACCTTTTCACTGACAAGAATGTTGTACTTTGTAATATAATTACTTTGTAATTCTAGTAGGTCCAGATCTTAGAGCAATGAGTGGGCCTGAAGAAAGAACTGTGTATAAAGGACAGAAGATATGATTTGAGATATAATAGAATAAAATCTACCCAATTAGGAATAAGACCCATATCCATGTCCAAGGGAAAACTTCATGTTTCAATGACCAAAATGAAAGAGACCAAATCAATCCAAGTATTAAGGAAATTTTAATTTCAAGGACAAAGCATCTTTTAGCTAATTGGCTCCACACTCTCCTCACCCTTAAAGTCTTTCTCTTTTAATTTTGTGGTAAAAATGTTTTAACAGGGCTACCAAAAATAAGGGTTATTTCTCAGACTCCCTTGCATCAGTGTGGCCATGTGATTGAATTCTAGTTTAGAAGATATGAGTAAATTTATGTATATGGCTTCTGGTTCATGTTCTTACTAAGAAGCGATCTATTTACCCTTTCTACCCCTTTGGCCCTTGCAGTTGGTTGAGGTGTGATCATGGTAGTGAGTATCTTCATGTAGATGAGAACAACACCCAGGAAATGGAAGAAAAACAAGAAGAAAGGACCATCATATTAGGCCTGGGCAGCTTACACTGGTCCTATTACAAAGGACAGAAAGAAACTTGTAACTTCTTAATTTCATCTTATTTTAGAGTCGTAATATACTGGTGTACAGATAAATAAATTGCAAAAAATATCCGGACCTAGGAAATATCAATGTAAATTTGTTTAGCTGTATATAATAAATCGAAATATCCTACAATAGATATATTATGGTTTAGATGTGGTATCCCCCAAAAGATCACGTGTGAGACAATGCAAGGTTTGGAGGAGAAATGATTGGGTTACAGTTTTAATGCAATCAGTGATGTAATCCCCTGACAGGGATTAACTGAGTGGTAACTGCAGTGGTAGGATGTGGCTGGAAGAGGTGGGAATTGGGGCATGGCTTTGGGAACATATTTGTATCTCTCAAGTGGAGTCTCTCTCTGCTTCCTGATCTCATGTGAGCTGCTTCCTTTTGCCACACACTCCACCATGATGGTCACCCTCCTCTTAAGCCCCAAGGAATGGAGCTGGTCTTCTATAGACTAAGACCTCTAAAACCATGAGCCCTAAAATAAACTTTTCCTCCTCTAAAATTGTTCTGGTCAGATTTTTTAGTCACTAATAAAATGTTTTAACATGTTAAAACACAAGAAATTCCTTCACATGCAAAAGCAAAAATTCATAAAAGATGTTTTTCTTTGCTCAAGAAAACAATAGCTAAAAGGAAAAAGATAATGTTAAACAATACATTTGACTGCTTGGAAATTTTTATGATGTATATCTGGGGTCAAAGAAAAGATTAAAGTTATAATTATAGATTGTTTAGAAAACAATGACAAGAAGCTTCTATTAAAACTTCTGAAATATGCCCTCAGAATTGTGATTATGTTCTCTCAATGTCATTTTCTACTTTTAGAACCAGAACTCACTGAAGAAAGCTAACTTCAGGTTTGGATTAGGAAATGTAAATATGAATTGGGAACATTTGTCACACAGAAAGTAATGAAACTTTCAAAGTTTGCAGGGTTCATATCAGAATGAGTCCAGAATAAATGTGAAGAGGTCTCCAATAGACAAGAATGGGCATTTTGATCAACTGTAAGAATATTATCCATTCTATATAGAAACACACCAAATACATTTAAATTCATGAGTTCATAAAAATAAGTACCTCTCCTACTCTGCCCTAAGCTCCCCCCCAAAAAATCCTTGGATAACTGTGAAGGTACTACCAACACAATATTTTAAAGATTATATAGAAATGAATCATTCACTCTGCCCTTCCCATAGGCACTAAAACTCAGAATAACCAAATAACTGGTGAGTGGAAGTTTCTCTTTATGGAAATTTTGGGGCTAATACATGAAGAAGGAAAGATTATAAAAGTACAAATCACCATTCTGCAACTGTAAATCTAATATGAACAATCTAGTCAAGGATCATTAATGGATGCTAATATAACAAAAAAGACAACATTGTGTATTGTGTTGGAAGTATGTATCTCCACATTGAAATTAGATATGATTATCTTTTTCCATACAAAGACCAATTTATAGGGAAATAAGGGAAAGAGAAGGAAAATAATCATCAAAATCCAGACTAAGGCAAACTTTTCATAATAGAATACAAACATTTCTTAAATACAAGGAGGGATGGAAGGAGGAAGAGAGGAGAAGGAATAAGGAGAGGGATAAGGAGAGAATAAGTTCTTAAAAGACGTACCAAGTTATGTAAGATTGTTTATTTTTTAAGTGGAGGGAAAGATGCAGTGTCTAAAATGAACTTGAAAATAACCCAGTAGAGTGGTGGAGGGCTTGCCTGTTATGTGCAAGGCCCTTAGTTTGATCTCCAGCAACAAACAAACAAAAAAGGAAAAGAAAAAGGAAAAAATTCCAAAGGTGATAAATGTAACTGGAGAGCTATAAAAGAAAGGATATCAACTACCAATTGATATAGGTACAACTGGGAAAAAGATATACATGTGAGTTCATTGCAGTGTTTTATTTTTGAATATGTCTAAATATTTCTAAAATTAAAAAGCTACAAATAGGGAATAGAAACAAAGTATTTCTCAAAGAAAACATTTTAGTCTTGGATGTCTTTATTATTAAACAAGGCATAAACAAACCTTTCAGCTCAAGAACTTAAATAAAAGAATAATAAACTTAAATAAAAGAATAATAAACTTAAATAAAGTAAATTAAAACAGACATTAAGGATCCACAAAGTATGATGACTCTGATGTCAAATATTATTCAGTACAGTAATTGATTCCCAATTTCCTGTCTAACCTGTGTGAAGAGAATTCAATCAAGTTTTAAAATCTGGCATCATAGCAAAAATCCTGGAATTTTACTCTTTGTCTCAACAATCTTTGGAACTTCTTAGGGGTTTTGGAGTCACAAACATCAGTGGAGGTGATCGATGGGAATTACTTCTTTCAAGTCAGTTTCAGAGTCCTGACCTGTTCTGAGACCTCATAGCTCCTGTCCTTAATGCTCCTCTGACTTGAACTCTAACCTGTGATCCAAGCAATAGTCTACCACAGGACCACCACAAATCGCTATCAACATGTCAACTTCTTCAAGATGCAGTTTTCCAGTTATCCCATATATAGTGGACTACTGCACTCCCCTGGTATAGATTGCTGTCCAACCTCATCCTCACTTGGCCCCCACCTCTTTCTCCAGTGTTCCCTTTACCACTTCCATATAAAGCATAAAAATCTGGAAGGTTATCAGTTTTTCTCCATTTAGAATTATGTTGGCCTTGGGTTTAGCATACATGGCTTTTATTATGATGTTGAGGTATGTTCCTACTATCCCTATTTTTTCTAGTGTTTTGAACATGAAGGGGTTCTGTATTTTGTCAAATGCTTTTTCTGCATCTATTGATTTGATCATATATGATTCTTGTTTTTAAGTCTATTGATATGATCATTTATGTTTATTGATTTCTGTATGTTGAACCAACACTGCATCCTTGGGATGAACCCCACTTGATTGTGGTGCACTATCTTTTAAATATGTTTTTGTATGAGATTTGCCAGAATTGTATTGAGAAGTTTCGCATCTATGGTCATCAGGGGTATTGATCCGAAGTTTTCTTTCCTTGATGTATCTTTGTCTAATTTTGGTGCTCTCTTTCATCACTTTTATTCAACATTGTCCTTGAAACTCTAGCCAGAGCAATTAGACGAAAGAAATTAAAGATATACAAATAGGAAAAGAAGAACTCAAACTAACACTATTTGCCAATGACATGATTCTGTATTTAGAAGATCCAAAAAATTCCACCTAAAAACTTCTAGAACTAATAAATGAATTCAACAAACTAACAGATATAAAAATCAATACCCATAAATCAAACATATTCCTATACATCAGTAATGAATCCACTGAAAGAGAAATAAAACTACCCCATTTGCAGCAGCCTCCAAACAAATATAATACTTGGAAATCAATCTAACACAATAGGTGAGAGACCTCTACAATGAAAACTACAGAACACTAAAGAAAGAAATTGAAGAAGATTTTAAAATATGGAAAGACCTCCCTTGCTCCTGGATAGGAAGAATTAATATTGTCAAAATGGCCATACTACCAAAAGTGTTATACAAATTGAATGCAATTCCTATTAAAATTCCAATGACATTCTTCATAGAACTAGAAAAAGCAATCATGAAATTCATTTGGAAACATAAGAGACTCAGAATAGCCAAAACAATCTTTAGCAAGAAGAGTGAATCAGGAGGCATCACTATATGAGGCCTCAAACTATACTACAGAGCTATAGGAATAACAACAGCATGGTATTTGCCCCATAACAGACACATAGACCAATGGTACAGAATAGAAGACACAGAGACAAACCCAGATAAATACAGTTACCTCATACTAGACAAAGATCCTAAAAACATTCACTGGAGAAAAGATAGCCTATTCAACAAATGGTGCTGGGAAAAATGAAAAATCACATGTAACAAAATGAAATTACACCTTTATCTCTTGCCCTGCATGAAACTCAACTCAAAGTGGACCAAAGACGTAGGCACTAAAACAAAGACCCTGCAATGAATAGAAGAAAAAGTAGTCCCAAATCTTCACCATGTCAGCAGAGAATCTTCCTTACCTTAACAAGACATCTAAAGTGCAAGAAATTAAATCAATGATCAATAAATGGGATGAATTCAAACTAAAAAGCTTTTTCTAAGCAAGAGAAACAATCAATAATGTGAAGAGAGAGCCTACAGAATGGAAGAAAATCATTACCACATGCCCCTCAGATAAAGATTAAACTCTAGGATATATAAGGAATTCAAAATACTTAACACCAAAATAATAATAATAATAATAACCCAATCAATAAATGGGCTAAGGAATTGAACAGACACTTCACAGAAGATATACAATTGATCAACAAATATATAAAAAAATGTTCAACATCTCTAGCAATTAGATAAATGCAAATTAAAAGTACACTGAGATTTCATCTCACTCCAGTCACAATGGCAATTATCAAGAATACAAGCAATAATAAATGTTGGCAAGGATGTGGGGGAAAAGGGACACTTATGCATATCGCTGGTGGGAATGCAAAATGGTGCAACCATTTTTGAAAGCAGTATGGAGATTCCTCAAAAAACTTGGAATGGAATCACCATTTGACCTAGTTATTCCACTCCTTGACTTATACCCAATGGACTTAAAATCAGCAAACTATAGTGACAGAGCCACGTTAAGGTTTACAGTAGCTCAACTCAACAATAACTAAATTTTGGAACCAACCTAGATGCCCTTCAACAGATGAATGGATAAAGAAAATGTATGTGATGGAATATTATGCAGCTTTAAAGAAAAATGAAATTATGGCATTTGCGGGTAAATGGATGGAGTTAGAGACTATCATGCTAAACAAAATAAGCCAAACCAAAGGTGGAAGTTTTCTCTGATATGTGGATGCTAATTCACAATAAGTGGGGGGTGGGAGTGTATGCTAGGGAAGAATAGAGTTACTTTATATTAGGTAGAGGGGAGTGAAGGGAGGGGAAGGGGAATGGAGGTAGGAAGGATAATAGAGTGAAACAGACATTATTACCTCATGTACATATATGACTGCATGGCTAATGTGATCTTACAATATGTACAATCAGAAAAATAAGAAATTATACTCCAATTATGTATGATTTACCAAAATGTATAAATGCATTCTACTGTCATGAACAACTAATTAGAACAAATAATGTTTTTTAAAAAATCTGGAAGGCAAGATTTTATATGACAGTATTTCAATCAAAATAACATCCTCAGATAAAAATTATTTCAGGAACAATAGTGAGTATAGCATCTTCCATTTATAAGGAATGCCAACATGTCTCTTACACTGTAAATCACTTTATAAATACTCTAAGTAAATAGTATCTTGCCACACATTTTCAATTAGAATCATTTATTTTTCTTTAAAATATTTTCCCCCAAAATTGAATTGGCCCAAGTTTCTGTACTCATTATTTTATGTGATTGTATTATTTATATTAATTTTTTTTCAAAGTTCTATTTCTATGCAATATTGAAAAAATACTTTATCACTGAAGTTGAATTTCTTTATAAAGTCAAAACGGTAACAACTCATAGGTACACATGGATTAAGTGAGGTAGTAACGTAAAATTTCAGCATGCATTCCTGACTCATGATATATTCCCTGTATGTTTAAGAATTCTTTTAACAAATAAGAAAGGATAACATTTAAATACCAAATACAAAGTTCTTATGAATTGTACATTGCTATGCTGTTATGGTGGCAATATTGAGATATTTTGAGCAATAATTCTGTGCTTGACTCATGACATTAGTTCCACTCACCATTTAAAAAAATTGTTGGAGAAAACCTTTTATAGTGAAATACAATTATTTTTTTCAATAATAAATCAATTACGGCTATGTATTTCATAGAAAAACTATCATGCAAAGAAAACGAATATGAAGTTATTAATGGTTGGATATTCATGGATTATTAATTCTTCTGATTTAGTTACATATTTGCTCTAAGATTTCAGAACTGTAAAACATTAGTGGGCATCCAGTACAGTTCTGATCATCTCATCTTCTGTGCTTGGAGGGTTGTTCATCTTTTGAAGAGGAATATAAATCCCAATAAATCAAAAATACAAAAGTAACTGTGTTCTTCTTATGTTGAATCATTTAGGGAATACATATTTTACAGAAGTTTTGAACACTTGGGGGAAAATCTTTTTCTTTCTAAATTCTTTTACTTCCATTAATAGAATGGGTTGAGGGTGGTGAGTGAGGAGAAAGAGCTGAATAAAGATATAATATTTGGTTCGTTATAAGGTATAACTTACTATTACTTATGTTCTCAAGAGAATCATATAGTGAAAGTGAATAAAAGCTTTCATTTTTTTAACATTAAGAGAAAAATGGACCTACTGGAGTGCACTCTTTATTGCTTGGTTGTCTAATCAGTCTCATTTTCTTCTGATTCATTTTGTTACCTTTAGGAAACAATGAAAGTTGAACTCTTGCCCAAATATGTATAGGCTTTTTGTGTTCTTTGTTTTGTTTTGTTGTCTTTTGCTCTTTTCAAGCTTAGTTTAGCTCTTAAATTCTGCGCAGGTTTTCTAACCTAGAAAAGTGTTTTGGGTTGAATGTTTTCAAGGCATGCAACCAAAAGGGTATTTTGTCAAATCAGAAGTTCATGATTTTTTCTTTTGTTACATAACACAGCAGTCAAGAGCCACCAAAATTAGGAAGCACTTTCCCCCCTTTCTTCTTTTTCATCACTACCTACTGCATCCTTCATTAAAATATCTACCATGTAATGTGAAGGCTAATAGACCCATATATTGAAAATCTCTGATTCCTTTCCTCTTTTAAAGTTGTATTTTTCCACAATGATCCTTCTGTATGGACAGAAGAGAACATTCTGACCATTCAAACATTCTGACCATTCAAAGTCTCCACAAACCAGGGTCCATCTCAAGTTCATCTCCTGCCAAGAAATATACTATGGCTTCTGCACTTGGAATTGATTATCTTTACATTACAATCACTCTCAAAACACCAGTCCTACTTGAATTCAGGTTTTTGTCTGCTCTTCTTCTGTCCCAAGCATCTGAACATGTGGCTACAGTAAAACTGGATAATTTATTCAGTACTTACTGGATAATTTTATCAATCTAAAAAGATGCAATAAGATTTCCTATCTTAAATAAAAACCCATCATGACCTCACACCCCTTTTCAACCACTTTCTACTCAGTTTTTCTGCTCATCTTTACTGCAGAATCCTCAAATGAGTTGCTCATACATGCATTCTCTACCTGTCCTTTCACTCTCTTGAATCCAAGACATTCATCAGAAAATTGGTTGCCTTTACCTTTAGAAGCTATCCAAATTTTGACAATTTCTCATCACTTCTCTACCTTCATCCTATTCTAAAATACCATCATGTCAACATCGCAATTAACTTTCCTGGTTCCTTCATGGTCCCTGCCCATGCAATCCAACTGACACTAAAAATATGAGTCAGTTCATGTTGTGCTTCTGCTCAAAGTCCATCAGGTTCCATTCTAAGTTAAATAAAGTCCAAACACACAACGTGGCCTGCCAAGTTTCTCAAGAACTGGCCCTGCACTCTCTCAGTGATGTCATCTACTCAGTTCATATCTGGACCTGATCTCATTTCCACCCTCCTGCTCCACGAACATTGCCCAACTGGAAATCATTGACCAGGCCAAGCTTACCCCTGCCTCAAAACTGACACTTGCTAGAGAAGTTTTCCCTACATACCTACATGGTTACTTTCTCACTTCTAGTCTCTGCTTTAATGCCACTTCCCGATCAGAGGTCTTCTGTAATCATCCTGTGTCTCTATTCTCATATTCTGCACTATTTACCTACATGGCATTGATCCCTTCCCTACATAGGTATATTTGTTACCCACCTTCCTCAGCTAAGATATGTTACAATAGAAGAGGAAATTGTTTTACTCACTTTTCTGTTATCTTTCATGTAACTGGTCTAAATAAGTATTTATTGGTTAACTAATTGGTTAAATAACAATATCACGTTTGACATTCCATTATATAATTTACAATAATGTGTTTGTACTACATATGCAATACATATATGTGCTTTTATTCTGTATGCATATAATATAACATAATATAATATAATATAATATAATACCTCTGATGCCTAATACTACACCTGCATATATTATGTGTTCTCTCAGCAACTCTGAGATGAGGGTTATTTCATAGAAACAGAAATAAGTCCAGAGAGATTAAATCTGTTGACCCTAGCTACCGTGCACCATCCTCATTCCTGACCTCCAAATTAAAGGCTTTTCCTATTACTTTGCATTGAATTAGATTTTTTAACATTTAGTCCATCTAACATGCACTATTTGTTGGAAATTTCATCAAATTAAGTATCAGGTTAATTAAATGTAAGTATCACATATATTCCTTTGAAATTTGGGTCTAGAGAAATCATGCTAAATTAACTACTTGACAAGAACTATTTTCTCACATACCTTTATTCTCTTCTCCATTCTTTAATGAAAACACACATTCGTTAATGAAAACACACTTAAAGTTCCATGAGATAATGGAGTTTCCTAAACTATTTGGGCATGAAAGGCTGGAAAAACACACTACTTCAGCTCAGTGAATCACTGAAATTTCTACTTTTAGAAGTTATTTTGAAAGAAAGTACGGCTTAATGAAGTACACAAAATTTGAACTTAAATAGCATATTCATCAATCAATATTTTTTCAATGTCAAGTGTTAACTTTTTTTTTCAGATTTAATTATTTTTATGTCACAACATTGGCTGGAACAAACTGATGAAAAGAATGTGGGCATCTGCCTCCCCAGGTCCTCTCTGTGATGTCTGCATGTGCCTCCCCCAGTCCCAGCTGAGCCATGACACAGGAGGTGCTGCTGCTAAAGCTTCAGGGTAAACAGGAAGATCTGGAAACCTGAAAGAAGCTGGGCTTTACAGTGTTTTTACCTCACTGCTGCCCATGTTCCTGTCCTGTTGGTTATGGCTCATGGCTACACCAACCTTGGGAGGCAGGGCGGGGCGGGGGTGTATAATGGGACCATATCTATTTCGATCATGCAGGAAATCACCCTGGCCATCTGTCTTTCCTCACTGTTTTTCATATACCCTGAAGCAAATCCATCATCAAATACCCTTATTTGCTTTCTAAATAATCATTTAATCTATGAATTTCTCTGCTTGTTGCCATAACCTCGATCCAAGCTTCTACATACAGCAATAGCTTTCAGTGTTCCAAACCCTTTTAGATTAACAGCTAGTGTGATTTATTTTAAACACAAATCAATTCAGATCTATGAAAAACCTTTCAATATCCTCCAACTTAAAAAAAAAAAAAGAAATTTAATTCCTTGCTACAAGCTGCAAGATTCTGTGTGATTTAGCCCAGGTAATACCACTGTCTCACTACCTAACATCCTATTCAGGGAAATTTGCTGGAACTTTGCAGATGACCTTCCTGTGTCTGAAAAGCTCTTTCCCTGACTCTGCCCGGCTTGTTTCTTCCCAATTTCAAGTCTCAGTTTAAATGACTCCTTCAGAGAGTCACTCTCTGACCACCCAAATTATTTCCTTGTATTCTCTGTCAGTCTCGTTGATCTTCTTCGTTGTGCATTTTGCATTCAGTTACATATTTACTTGTTTTATGTGTATCTCATTAGGCTCTAAGCTTCACAGAGGCAGAGACAATGTCTATATTGACAATGTTTATGTTGCTCTTCAGTGGACACCTAGGGCCTGGCTTGGTGTCCAAATGTGAAAGTTTCTCAAAAAGTAATTGATGGGCTGGGCTGTGACATGGTGATGGAGTGCTTGCCTTGCACATGTGAGCTCCTTGATTTCATCCCCAGCACCACAAAAGCAAACAAAAAATCAAAAATCAAAAAGTAATTGATTAATGAATGAATGAATGAATTGGTTGATAAACTTGGCAAAGTTTGAATATTCAATTTGATTGAAATACTGTACTTTCATTTTCAAAATTATTTTAAGTATTTCTAAAATGTTTGAGCCAAATGAACAAATTAAAGATAAAATTAAGCTATGTACAACTATATTTTTTAAGGTAAAGTTTTATATTTCCTGCACTGAATGATGAAGCTATTCTTTGTGGAAATATCCATTTTATCAATGAAGCATTAATTCTTACACTTAAATATTGGGGCTTTTTAATCATAACAGATGGCATAATTGACTCAGCACTCCACACCCTCATCCCCATAAAGGCCTCTCCTTCAGTTTAGACCCCTTGTCCCTTTCTCTACAGGGCTAAGATTTATTTATGTCATAGTACTGCTGCAGGAAAAGAACACATGCTGCCCATTTCTGTCCTCCTTCATCTCTGCCTCACTCAAAGCAATTATGCACGTAGATGTTGAAGAAACATGAAGTAGTGCAATAGACAGAAAGCTCTGGCTCTCTAAGTACTAGTATCCATCTTTGTCAGAGTAAAGACACACAGGGTTGCTCCCGACCATTCAGCTAGTAATTGCATAACTGGAACTCTATACAGGTCTTCTGTATTTGAAAATACTGGTCATTATTTGAAAATACTGGTCATTATGGTAAGTATCATAACCATATAGCTGAACTTTGAGGAAGAAACTATTTTTGTTTGGAGATTTATGTAAAGTTCTTATGTAGAAGGTGCCAATGAAATTGTTACTGAAGAATAGAGAGGACTTGGTATGGAGAGATGAAGGAACAGATTACTGGACACAAACAGAGTAAATCAGAATGTAAACAGGAAATAGGATATACTGCTGTCTACCCAAATCAGGGAAATTATTCTACTGGATAACATTACCCTGACTAAATAAAAAGATTTGCTTTAATTTGATTTATCCAAAAACCTAATGCTGAATTGATGTGGATATTAAAAAAAACTTATTTTTTCATGGTTTAATCAGATTTTCTACATGTTTAATTGGTTTTTCTACATTTACAACAGCTTCGTTGAGATAAAAGTCACATATCCTACAATTCACCCATTTAAAGGGTACAACCCAATGGTTTTCTGAATGTTCACTGAGTTCATCATCATCATCATCAATTTTAGAACAAACCTTTTCCTCCCCCAAGAAACTCCATACCCTTCAGTCACAGTCAACTAACCTCCCTGACCCTTTCTGGACTTCCCTTACCATATTATTTTTACAGTTTATATCCCCCCTATGATATGTTAATTTTTTTGGTCTGCTCATTTTTCATTGTTGTATTTCCATAGACAAGGAATACTGATGAATACATGATAGGTGTCCAAAATTTTTTTTATAGATTAATGAATAAATATTACAGGAATTTTGAAAGAAGTAATATTTAGTAGTAGATAATGTAAAAAAGAGAAAAAACTAAAATAATGATTCATGGAAATATAATCTACAATATTTTAAATGGGGAGAAATATTGGAAGGTTTTATCTAATGGGGGAGTTTGGAGTTTATTTAATATTGGAACTTTAATCAGCATACCCAAGAGATGGATTTCTGCAAGCTCATGTTTATTATGGCTCTCTTTGTAATAGCTAAGTATGGAAACAATCTATGTCCCCACTAATGGATGAATATATATACAAATGTGGTATATACACAATGGAATATTATCTAGCCATTAAGAAGAATGAAATCTCATTTGCAGCTAAATAGACACAACTGGAGGATGTTAAGTGAAACAGAGAAAGACAAGGGCGACATGCTTTCTCTCATATAGGAGCTAACAAGTTGCTCTGAACATAGAATAGTAATTACTAGGGATTGAGAAGCAGGAAGAAGGGGGAATAAAGAAAGATTGGATTTGATGAGTGTACCATACTTGTGTTTGTAGAAATAGTGCATCAAAGCACTAATATCTTTAATTAATACATGCTAATAAAAATAGAAATAAATAACTACTGGAAAGAAATTTGGATCTTAAATCATATTGTGAATGCATTGTTTGATCAACACTGCATTTTCAGCACTTAGCATGGTACCTTGCACAGATTGGTGTTCCATAAAGAGGTTTTAAAAGAACATATGCTCTATTGGGTTTAAGGGTTAGTAAACATGTTTTATTTGGAGATTTTTTTCTTCTTCTTCTTCTAGTTCAGGGAATTGGACCCAAGGATTAGTGCAGATTAGGCAAATACTCTACAACTGAATCACATCCCCAACACTTCTGTTTGGAATTGGAAAGGTAGGAATGCCAGGCAGGAAATGATCTGATAGGAAAAGTAAGTTTGACAAGCTTTCCAGGAAAGCTGGATGATCTGATAGGTCAGAACAGCTTTCAGATACTGGGAATGTAAAAAGGGTTTACACTGTTCATGCAACTTAGTTCATGTAAAAGTGGCTACTACCATTTGGTGAAAAATATGTTTTAGCAAAATTAGAAATTAATTTGAGAAATTTGTAACCAGGAGGCAGAACAAACAAATGCTAAAACTTTAAATTAATTTTATGCATATGTCTTTTATTCATTAGGTGAACTTCTAAAACATTATGTGCAAATCAAATAAGGGCAAATCTAATTACAATGACTTACATTAGAGAAGTTTATCTGCATTTCTGATTGATTTGCAATTGGCCGTCCTTCACAACACCTTCACCATTTCTCTGTTCTTCAAGATTCTCTGCCAATTAGTTGATGAAGTGTCAGCATTTAAATTCATCAGGAGGTTACTGTTTAAAAGATGTCTGTAATGAATGTTTCAGTCATATGAGAAAATCGTATTTGGATATATTGAGTTTTCTAAAGAGCAAGTATCATGCATCATTAAATCCCAGAAGAGTTTTAGCAACATCAAATTATAAATAAAGCATAGAATATGTGCTAATAATGATTTCAAACACAACAAATGTTAAACATATTAATTCATTAAAGTATAAAACAAAGATATAGTATTTTTAACCAAAGTAAGAATTAAGATCTCTGCATTCAGATTTTCCAGGAATGGAAACTTGGGGTTTCTAAATAAGGTGGATTCATAAATACAAACATTTACTTATTTATTCCTTTAGTAATATTTTTCTTTATTCATCCATGTAATAGATATTTCGTCTATGAAAAGTACTGCATTAAGTTCCATGAGAGGCAAAGATACAGAGAATTTTTTTCCCCTGCAAGAACTCTGGATTCCAACAGAAGAAATAAGACCAATATTCAAATCATCAATGTAAAACGGTGATCAGAGCAGAGAGGAATAAGAGAAAATTACTCTAGGTGAGAAGTTATAAATAGTTTCTGGAACAGGTATTCTTTGACCTGGCCTTTCCATATGTGGCTTTATTTAAGACTTTCAGAGAGAGTTCAAGGTAAAAGTAAATAAGGTGGGTGGCAATACCTGTTTCAAACAATCTGCCTAATTTAGTTTTTATGGTTATTGTTTCATCTGTCAAAATAACAGCTGATTCAAGCCAAAAGGGTCCATCCAATAACCCTGGGTTTATTTTGCATATAAATGAACTTTCAATGCACTAACTGTTGCCAGTGGAAATAACAGAGAGCTATTTTTCAAAAGGAGTTTATCTGGGAATAAGCTGAAGCATTTGAATGCAGGAAGACAGAGGTGCCATGGAGGATTGAGGGCATATCTGGGGAAGTTGTGGCAAGGGGAAACTTGAGGACATAAGAGAAAAGTCAGATAAAACTTGTTTTGAAACAAAGAGAACATTGGTTATGAGGCTGATTATAAGGGCTATCAGTTCATTAGTGGATATAGCATGTCAGCTGTCCTTGAGACTCATGCTGCAGTTTGGAAAGCTCGTTGTAGACAGAGGTATATAGGAGCCCTTTAGAGACTCTGTAATAATTCTTGGATTAGGCTTGGTTTGTGGACACACAGACCCTCCTTTGAACCTCCCAGTTTCATTTATTATTTGTTAGAGTTTGAATGAGTACCACCATTTTGAATCTGAAATTTTTCACAGTACTTACTTTTTGACTTGTGGAACAAATATTGACACTCTCTTTTTATCACAAATATTTTCAAAATGTTAAAACTTAACAGCGTTTTTAACTCTTTAGAAAAGAAGAGGTAACAGAATGATGAAAGCCCATACATATTTGGCAGAAAATATATTATATTTTATAACCCAATAGTTGATAAAATGCCTTCATTTATATTACCTTATTTCACTAATTTATCAACCATTTTAGCACTTACTATCCTGCAGAAAATAAACAGGTAATAATAATATGAGATTCAACAAACTTTTCCATTTGACAAGAGCCAAAATGTTTGCTTTGTGTTCTTATTTCATTTTATTCTCAAAATAATGAGGATCCTTATAAAATATGAGATTAATATTATTATTCCTATTTTACAAATGAAAAACGAAGTGTAGAGAGCTTAGTAAACTGCCTAATGTCACATAAATAATATGTGTGTACCCAGATCAGTCTTTTTCTTAAATCAGTGCTCCTAATTAATTGCTGTACATGCTAATGAGGGAATAGTGAAAATCAGGCTCATCTTAATGTTTACCCACAATAACCAACTTATATAGAAAACAGGATAATACAAGTGAAATGCAGAAACCGAGACTGGACGTTCTGAGAGACAGGGACTCTTTTCTCCCTCTTGAAATTCTAATGTCTGGCTTTGCTCTTTAGAATGTAGTATCACTTGGATTCATTTGTTGAATGAATGAATGAACACAAAGTGATACAAAGAAAGACTGAAGTATCATGAGTCATTTTTGCATAAGAAGAAGTTGAGAAGTTAAATTTCTGCCCCCTAACCAAGCATTTATCTAATCAAAATATCTGGACTTGAAGTTATATCTTCTAATTCTATATTTATTCTTCTCCAAAGTTATCACAGCAGACTTCCTTCAGCTATTTTTTTTCCCAAGAAAGACACATAAACACAGAGATGTGGTCACCTGTCATTTACTAAAATGACAATATTCTTTTTAATTTTTTTGGCTTTAAATTTTTCAAAAAAAAATTTCAGCTTTAGAGATATATGATTGGCAAATAGAAATCGTATTGTTTAAGGTGTACAACTTAATGTGCTGATATTTGTATACTTTGTGATATGATCACAATCATAACCATCATTTTTCATGGCTATGATTTGTGCGTATATTCTTTATGTGTGTGTGTGCATATGTGTGTGTGTATGTATATTTGTGTACATGTGCAGGCTTCAGGGTACATAGTTGGGTCTGAGGTTGGTGGGCATGTTACCAAAGGGACAGATGGGCCTGTGTCCTCTCAGGTCCTGAGTTGCCAGGACCCTGTGCTAGAGTAGGGCTGAAGCTAGACCTCAGGGCTGCTTCCATATTCACAGTGAAGACCAAAATCTGCCACTGGGAGGGCTGATGGGCATGACTCTTCCTAGTGCCCTTGATAGTTGGGGCTGGTGGTAATACAGTGGCCAACCAGAACTGGAGCTGAGTACAAAGAGGGACAGAGCAGGTTCTGGTTTATACCTGGGACCATAGTCATTGAGCATGCCACTGGAGTGTGTGATGGCCTTCTCAAAGTGGGTCACGGCACAGAGTGGCTTTGAGCTCCACTGCAGGTTTTCCACCTTCTACCCAGATCCCAAAGCTCCCACAAAGGCATTTGTGTCTGTGGGTGGCTGACTGATTATTTTTTCCTATGGGCGTACACAAGCCGGAACCTCACATTTCCCCATCGAGCTGGCGTCATCCTCAAGATGATAGTCTCTTAAACTCCAGTTTTGTTCCACATTTATTCTTAAGCCCAGGGTGCCAGCATGTGACCAGGGAAGCAGAATGCAGTGATTGGAGCACTAGCTTCAAGTGAGGCAGAGTGGGTTTGAGTGTCATTCTGCCCCTTATTAGCTGTGTGATCCCAGGCAAGGAGCCATAACCTCATTACACCTCTGTGTTAGTCCCTAGTACTCATAGAACTTTAAGGACTGAATATGAAAATCTATGAAAGGCACTTAGCCAGGGAGTAGGATGATGGTTCCTGGGGGCTGGGGCAAAGGACAGGGATGAGGAAATTGGCCAAAGAATATGACATATCAGTTGGTTAAGAGGAATGAGTTCAGAAGTACTATTTTAAACACAGTGATTATGGTTAATAATGTCCTATATATCTAAAAACTGCTAAGAGAGGAGATTTTAAATTTTCTCAGCACAATAGAAAGTGATAAATATATGAGATAATGGATATGTTAATTAGCTTGATAATCATCCCAAAATATACACATATATCAAAAGGTCATATTGCATACTATAAGATATTTTTACTTCTGAATGAAATCTTGAAATTAAATCTAAGAAAAAAAAGACAATTCCTAGTGCATATTACATAACCCCCCAAAATTGGCTATTATTATATATGTTACTAGGTATATTAATTTCCCAGGACTGCTAGAACAAAGTACCCAAAGTAAGTGACTTAAAACATCAGAAATTTAGGATCTCAGGTTCAAAGTCAGCCTCAGCAACTTAGCGAGGCCCTAAGAAACTTAGTGAGACCCCGTCCCAAAATATAAAATAAAAGGATGGAGATATGGTTCAGTGTTTAAGCACCCATGGGTTCAATCCCCAGTACCAAAAAATTAAAAATTAAACAAATGAAAAAACCCGAAGTGTATTGTGTCACAGTTCTAAAACATAAAAGTCTAAAAACAAAGTGTTGGGAGGGAGAGTCATATTTTCTCTGGTAGTTCCAGAGGGGAGAGTCCTTCCTGGACACCTAACTTCTGGCAGGAGCAATATCTGGTCTTCCTTGGTTTGTAGCTGTATCCCTCTCTTCACGTGGCTGTCTCCTCCCTTTCTTTGCCTCGTATTCCTTCTGTACTTGTGTGTCTCTGTGTCCAAGTTCCCCTTTCTCATGACACCAGTTATAGTGGATTAGAGCCCACTCTAATGTTCTCGTCTTACACTGATTACCTCTTTTCAAACTCTATTTACAAACAACATCACATTCTGAGGTACTAGGGTTTAGGACTTGGATGCTAGATAACACCCAGTTACTTTTAATACTACCTTTTAAAGAAGCCAAATAACTTCAAGTCCACCGACACAGAAGAGTTGTGTGAAAAGCTCATTTCTGAGAGTCGTCCCTTGTACGTCCTACTTTTCTTTACCTAACTTCTGAGCAAGCTCCTGGCAGCCTCAATTGAGTTGCCTCATGGGACTGGTTTACTTGTTTCTTCTGGTCTAATTAGGGGATCCACATGGTGACCTGCAGCTTCTGTCCCCAGTAGGCCCCAAGTTCTGCTTTTCTTGCATCAATTCCTGCCTCCAGTGATAAGATGGCTTCCCCTGGAGACTGACCTTGTCCTCATTTTACCTACATTAATCCTCTATTGACATAAATAATAGTAGTAATAGCTCATATTTATTGAAAGCTCTTAAGAGTTATACCATATATACCACAGGCATTCCTCATTTAATCCTTACAATGGTCCTCTATGTCATAATGGCCATTTTGCAGGCAAGAAAACTAAGGTTCAGAGAGGTTAAGTTTTTCCACACAGTGTAACTAGGAAAATACAGCAGGGTCTTGCCGACCACATATGGTTTCCCTCAGAAGCATCAGGAACTTTTCCCTTTCCAATGACCCTCCTCTTTGAAGAATGTGTGCTGGTTGGCTTCCTGTTCTCTAGGGTCCTCAGGATCCCCCTGATCAGGAGGGCAGGTGACTTATAAGAGTTGAAGCACCCTTAGAGGGGTTCAGTCATTCCCTGGATTCTGGTTGACCTTAGATGGCAAATGCCAAAATATTGACTGCTTTCTCCTTGACCACTTATTTCCCTGGCTTTGGTCTTGAAGATTTGGTTTTAAACATTCAGTAGACCAGTTTCACCAGTCTTGAAGTAGAAGTACTGAATTTTAACTTTAATGCTTATAATATTACAGTTACACTTTTTATTTAATTGGTGTCAATATTAGTCAGTACTATATTCTACCTGCCCTACAGTTGATGACTTATTTTCTTAAATTAGCACAGTTAAATCTGTTAGAAATAGTAGTTTTGCAAAATACTAACAGGCAACAGTTATAAAATTGTATGAGAATTCAGTTTGTATGATAGCTTTGAATCAAGAAACATTACAGTAATATTTACAACAAAAATCTATCATTTGAACATAACTTTAAATAAACTTAATTTTAGCCTCCTTTAGAGCCATTCCAATGTATAGTAAGGTGAAAGTGAGAGCCTTATCTCACTCACTCACAAGGTGAATGACATACCTTTTCTTAGGTAAAGTGTTTTATTTTCAAAGCAAAAGGAGGAATTCAGATGGGTTTGTAGAGTGTACAGGAGTTTGAAATATAAAAGATGATAGGTAGTGGAAATTAGACCAAGAGAAGGAGGCACTAATTATTCTCATTTATCAGGGAAAAGACTTAATCCGTTCACATGAAATTCACTGAAAGCAACATGGAGAGATTAGAGGGATATAAATCAAGAGAAAGGGCATGTATCAGAGTCTATTGCCTGGAGTAGAAGGCATGAGACTTGGATGGAGATGGTGGCAGAGGGAACAGAGAGGACTAGGGACTGACCAAATGAGCATGAAAAGGAGGGAAAACAGGAAAATGACTCCCAGACTTCCAGTATAGCACCTCATGCAGTGATGCTGTTCACGTAATCTGGGGACAAGAGGGAAAACCAAGCATGGGGAAGGCAGGAGACAACAGGGCTTTCATTTGAATGTGTTGAGGTTGAGATGCTGCAGGTCAGGTTGAGTGGTGGCATCCATTGGGTTGTTCGAATTACAGGCCTGAAGGTCAGGGAGTCATGGTAATTACCTTGGAACTGACCTCCTTGTTTCTGCCTCTCCTCCCGAGCCCTCTGCAGCCTATTCTGTACACAGTAAGTCCATGTCACTGTCCTGCTTCCAAACAGTGGCTCCCCATCTCAAAGTGAAAACCCAAGTCTAGAACATGACCTACCAGGCCAGAAATTATTTGCTGACCTGAGTCCCTGTCTGACTTCACCTCCTTCTACTCTCCCTCTCCACCCTAACCACACCAGTCTCTCCATTCTTTCTCAAATCACAGGAGTTCCTCCTTCAAGGCTACACTTGCTGGTTCTTCTGCCAAGAACATTCATCCCCCAGATATAACTATGGTGAGTTTTCTCACTTCCTCTAGATATTACTCAAACGTCATCTTTCTCAGTGTGATCTTCCTTGACAGTTGTACCTAAAATCTCAAATTTAAAACTTTAATCCTTACTTGGATTTCAAATCTTCCTTGTCAGTTTTACTTTAGCTTCTTTGTGCTTATCTCCATGTAACCTATGATAAGTTTTACTGACAAATATTGTTTTTCTGCTGAAATGCAAGCTCTGTAGGGGCTGATATTTTGTCTGTTTTTCTCATTGCTCTATTCTGAGTGTCTAGATAAAGGTACATGGTAGGCAGGCTGTGGGTGCTTATGAAAAAATGAATGAATGGAAAATTCTGATCATAAGTACAGACTTCATTCATTCTTCAGTACTAACTTCTTAAATGTTTTGTGTTAAATATTGTTCTTGATTCCAGGAAATAACAAAACAGATCACATGTCTGCCATCACAGAGCTGACTTTCTAATTGAGAAGAGCAAAAATAAGCAGATTAAGAAATGTACCAGATGCCAGATGGCAACACACACCATAGAGAAAAATCAAATGAGCTAAGAGAGATGAATTTCAGAATCATGAACATAAGATGTTCGAGTCCCAGGCAAAAGTCAGGAATAATGTTGGGCTTGGGATACAAGGAAGCAACTACATTTAAGGGATCAACAGGGGAAGATAAGTTCACGAAGAAATGTACAAAAATGAGAGAAAATTCAGAACAGAGCAGCATCATGGAAATTGAGGAAGTGACGAATCTCAAGAAGGAAGGTAGAATCAAGGATGCAAAATTTCTAACTCATAGAGGTCAAGCACTGTGAGGTTGAAAATGTGTTTGTTAGAATTTGACATTGAGATTGATTTACAAAGAACTGGTTTCAGTGGAGCAGAGAGATCAGAAGCCAGATTATCATAAGCTAAAAAAGAACAGGTATGAGGCTGTCAGTACAGGGATATGATTCTCTTTTCTCAAGAAGCTCTGCTTCAAAATAAAAAAATAAAGGAAAATAAAGAAAAACAAAAATTAATTGAGGCAATTGCTAGAGTGACTCTCGAAAAACTGCATTAGAACTATTATAGATGTAAACAAGGACTTTATGATAGCTCTCTCTCATGTACATTTTCTTCTGAGGTACACATACAAACACACACATACACACATCCCACAATAGACCTATTAGTTATTAATTAATTCTCAAACTAAAATGAAGTCCCCAGAAGCTTATATATTCATGAAAGTTCAGGCCAGTATAGTGGTCAGTGAGCTACAGTTTAGTTTTTGCCCATTGTTTTAATGAAAGCATGTGTGAGTCACAAAGCATGTATCAATAATAAGAATAGTAGAAGCAACTAACTATAGAGCAAGTACCTATCTGAGGTTAAACACCTTGTCAAGTACTTTAAATTTTACTGTTCTTCATTTTTACTATGAGGAAACTGATTCTCAGAGATGCTAGATATTTTGTCCAAGGTTTCAGAGTTTTTAAAGAACAGAGCCGATGTTCAAATTCTCATCTATTTAATTCCCAACATTATGATTCTACTATGCCATAAAATGGCGGTAAGGATTTAAAATGGTGGCACAGATGTTAAGCTTTGGACCTAATAAGAAAATATGCCAGTTGTTATATATTTCCCAATGAAAGTAAATGCCAATACCTATAAAGTATTATTGTAAGGAAAAACAAATTAGATGCACAGAAATATAGGAGATGGGGGAATATGTTAGTTGTCCACATAGGGTTGCAATTACCAAAGTCTAGATTATGGGGACTCTATATTTCAAATGAATAATTTCTTGAATGAATGAGTCACTTGAGCTATAGAATGTTTGAAAATTTGAATGTTTGAAATGTTAAAAAATAATGCAAGGTAAAACTTACAGAAGGGGAACCTATAAATTAATGTAGAAATGCAATATAATAACCAATTGTAAAATTTGAAGATTTTTGGATATTTATTTGTGCAAACTATTTAAAAAGATAATGGGAAATTTTGAATCTTGAGCAATGTGAGATAGCATTAAATAGTTAATATTAATTATTAAGTGTAATTATTGTGTTGTCTTTTAAAAAGCAGTTATTTAAAAATATATTGTGAATTAATTACGAACAAAATGACCAGTTGAAAATTGGCTTCTAAAAATTCTGGAAGGAATAAAAGCAAAAAATAAAGATAAAATAAGGTTGATGGTAAGGAGATAGTAACCAAAGGTGGAAAATAAGGATAGAAGTTTTGCTTATCCTCTTTAGTTATGCTTTTGCAATTTTCTATAATTAAAAAAAACTCTAGTGGGTCCAGACATGTCCAAAAATATTATTTCTGTACTTTTCTGAATGTTAAAAATGTTAATAACAATGCAAAAATGTTGGGTGATTAGGACAATACCTACCATATAAGAGATCTACAATGTGCTAGCACTATTCTTTTTTATCACATCCTGAAAGTAATATCTCTCTATAACTCAATTTATTCATATTTTTATATTAAGAAATGCATTTTCAGTTGATATTAACATTGATTCGGGGAAAATTGTTGAATTATCTTACTCCTTTTGAACCTTCATTTCTTTTTTAATGGGAAAAAAATGAAAACTGATAATTAATATAACATTTTTCTGTGCTTCAAGCTCCCTGTTAAAAATAATTATTAAAATATGATTTTGAAACAAAAATTGTTATATATACATATATATATATTATCATTTTAAACATAGCCAATCTTGCCAGTGATTATTTTGTTTTTGCCTTTAGTTTGTAAAACCAAAAACCTTTTTACTTATGATTTCCACTTATGAGTTTTAGTTCTAGCTTTTCACATGAAAAACCTCATGAGATTTTCTCTTTGCCTTTCCCATGCCTTGCTGACTTGATGTGCCCTGAGACTCAATTCAGACCCAGAACGTGGCACTGGATCAATCGGCGCATTTGGCACAACTTGAGCTGCTCTGATATAGGATTCTTTATACAGGAGCCGTACTCATAAAATAGTTTAACTACTAAAAGATAAAAATAAAAGTGTTTGTGTCCTTTCTATTTTTCCCAGCCCAAAGCGAAGCGGGAAGAAAGAGTAGTGGGATGGGGTGGGATAAAGAGTGTCAAGAGAACAGAGGACATGTTTCCTGGAGACAGGATCTTGAGGTCTACCTTGTGACTTTAAGATTCAGCTTCGCTCTCATGGGATTTAAGGTTTCCAGGTTCAGAAGCCTAGGTCAGTTCATATATATAAAATTTAAAACTCTACTTTTCAGATGGGTTAGTGTGTTTCATTTCAACCCACTTCTCACTTACTCTGCAATCAAGAAATACTTTGATACCAGAGCTAAATTATGAGGAAACAGTGCTTGTTCCCAGATAAATGAAGAGTCATCAGCCTTGTTGATAAGGTTGTGCCTTCATTGATCCCTTTTGCCTTGGCTCTTCCCTCTTATCTTTCTCTTGGAAGTGGACCTCACCACTCTTTCTACCCTACTTTCACAAGCTCTTCTTTCTTCCTGCCCCCTACAGTCTTAGACTTCAAAAAGATTGGACCTAGTAATTTCCTCACCTTTTAATCCTCATCTGTCTCTCAAAATTGATCCCTATGAATACATTCTTTCCTCTCTGGCCTCTTCATTCACTCTATGGGTACTTGTATAAATTCTTAATGATCAAATAGAGTGAGAGATCTTCACTTTCTTGGAAAAATGAAACACATCTGGGCATGTGGCTCAGTGATACAGAACCTGCCTGGTATGCATGAGGTCCTGTGTTTAATCCCCAGCACTGCAAAGAAAAAAAGAAAGATCTTTACCTTATGTCCTGCAGCCACTATTCTATTTCTCTTACATTATTGATTTTCAGATTTCTAGAACAAATAATCTGGAAACATTGCCTGTTTCCTCACCCATTGCCTTCTGAAATCTAGCCGCCTATTTGAACATTCCACATAAAACACAATTTGATAAATGACCAGGTACCAAATTACCATGCCAGTGGCCCAGAGTCTATCCTGCTCTCTCATTTGATTGGAATAGTTGGTCAGTGTTCTTTTCATTTCACATTGTAAACTCTCCCTTCTGGTCTTCTTGGCACTGGAAAACACTTGATTTCTGCAAACATGCTTAATGACTACTTTCCTGTTTCACTCAGTTTTTATACCCTTTATCTTATACTTTCACTGTAAAACTTTCTATAATCTTATGTTTTAGTGGAACAATATATGACATCTCTTTATTCCTTTGCATCATTTTGAACTAATTGAATACAATCAGATATAGGAGTTTAGAAGATGGATAATCACTGTTTCTATTAATCCATGACCAGAAAGGGATGCTAATGTTCTCTGCCTCTTCACTTTTACCAAAATTTGATGTTGAAAGGATCTACTCAAGGAAAAACTTTATCCAGAATAGCTGCCTCACTACCAAAAGGAGAGGTGAATCTGTAGATTTTTCAGTATTTAAGTCGATAAGACCTTCCGAGTGGAGAAATGTGAACCAATGAATGTCAATGTCACTACCACTCAGGTAAATCACTGTTTTTACTTGGGCAGAAATGAATAAGACACATAGTGAGTGTTCCTCTGGTGGAAGTCCCTCTGCAAGGAACTCTGATGCTATGTGTACATACACAATGTAGGTTATTTTTTCTCCTTACTGTTTTAATTGTCACCATTTTTGTGGATAATTCCCAAACTGCATGTTCAAATCATTTGCATGTCTAAACTCTACAATGTTAATTATCCACCTCCTTCTCCCCCAGCCCCACTCTGCCCTCTGTTATGGTCAATAATACCATCACTCTCTGGTAATCTTCTTTGACATTACATTTTATTAATCACCTCTTTTTCTACTGGTTCTTCTCTTAAAATGTCTTTCATGTTGTCCTTTCTTATTTGTACCCCTACCACTTTATTCCACTCCTTATTTATCATGCATTTATTTAACCACTATCAATACAGTGTAGACCAGGTAACGGGAAATTATTTAGGGAGTGGAAATATAAATCATCCCTTCATCCCTAATGTGACTTAGAAGAGAGACTAAAGAGCTATCAAATAGTAACCCAGACAATGATATCATCTGAACAGAGATGACTGCAATGCCTTAAAGGCACTTGGTGTCATATGAGCTGATAAGAGGGTCAGGGAGATGGGAGATGACTTCTGACCAAAGTGACACTCAAGTAAAAATGCAAGTGTGAGTAGGAATTAGTCAGACAATGAGGGCAAGGAGGAGCACTCCACATAGTCACCACATGTCCAAATGCCTTATGATCAGAGGGAGCTTGGTGAGCAGAGGCTACAAGAAGCTAAGTGCAGTGGTGGGGAATATGGTAAAGGCACTGCAGAGGTAGGTAGGGGCCATGTAGGTAGGGCTTTGAACCTCATGTTAAGGAACGTGGTCTTTGAGTTCAAAAAAAGCTATTGAAATGTTTAAACAATGGGGTGACATGATTTGATTAAATTTTGAAAAGATAATCTTGCATTTTTGGATCACTCTGTTTCCTAATTGATTATATATGTCTTCTGTCCCTCTACTTTGCAAGTTATTATATAAAGCAGTGTCAAGTAATCCTTAGGACATGTTGTTTGAACATTATTTCTTTTTTGATCAAATAGTTTAGATGACTTCTGACTGTTTCTAGGATAAAACTCAAATTATTATATCTGTTTGTTTTGCTAAAGCTTACTACTGAATGGACCCATCTACCTATCTTAAATAATTCCCCATTTCTCAGCACTGACTATCTTCTTTGGCTAAGCTAATCTTTTACTAATGTCCCAAACTGTTTCATTTCTGCCCTCCATTTCACTGTTTGAAACTCTAAGGTTTGAAACTCCCACCAAGATCTTTCCTCTTACTAAAATTTAAAAATATTTGAGGTTCCACTCAGATCCTACCTCCTCTGTGAAATGTTCACTAACCACTCCAGATCACTCCATGAGCACACTTGCACTAAACTCCAATAGAGGGGAGCATGGTCCAGGGGGAAGCTAGGTGGTGGGATAACGTTTAGGCACCCTCATCTTGGCTTAATATGTCAATTTAGAAATAGATTAATGCCATTTACAGATATCATTTGTTTTGTTCTGTTTATCTATTCTGAATGCTGTATTTTTCCTAAAGAAAATTTTGGAAAATAGAGGAAAGGGGAGGGAGATTTAAAGAAATTGAGTCTAACCATAATAGATTTTCAGTGTTCTTAAAAACTCTTTGGTAATACTTTTATTTGCTACATGATATACTATTAAGTTGCTATTCTGTAATTTATTCAACCACATCTTATTGCTGGACATTTAAATTTTTCCATTCCATTCTAGTATAAGTAATGTGATTAACCCATCATTTCTTTTCAAGTCTCAATTATTTTCTTAGGATAGGTTTAGAAAATGGTAGCCATTGCATCAAGTGGCCAATTATTGTTACTTATCACCTAATAATTTTCCAACAAAGTTGTACTACAATGAGTATAGGAAAACGTTTTTTTCATCACATTCTCAGTAACATATGTTCTAATCATTGCATACAGCTCTTGTAATTTAATATTTAAAGAAACAATATGGTGTTTCGATTTGAATATGTATCATTAATGTGGTTTAACATTTTTCTTTACCTTATCTGAGTGAGTGTTTGGGAAATTGTTAACAGGGTGCAGTGAACCCCAGTAACAAGAAGACATCTGGGTCTGAGACTGGGTTCTTTCACGTATGCTACAAATACATGTGATGTGGACTGCAGGTCAGGCACTGTGCTCAGTGTCAGAATGGCCATAAAGCTGTTCTTCCAAAATTTTGCTGCATGTTTGAATTACATGGGAATTTTTAAAAATTATGACTGTCTAGTTCTCCAATCAAAAAATTCTGATTTAATTGGTATTGGGTGTGACCTGGGCAGCAAGAGGTTTAAACCTCCCCAGTCAGTAATTCCAATGGGCACCAAAGTTTGGGAACCCTGTCAGAGTAAACAAGGATGGAGTCTCAGAATTGTCAGGGATGCAGGTCCTTTGTGGGGTGTTTTAAGAATGTGGTAGACTTCCTCTCCTCTAGGTTATCTCTAACAGTGCCTTTGGATAGGTCTACTCGAATGACTTCAAAAGGATAAGACTAAGATTTGGCAGAATGAGACCCAGATGTCACAACAAAGAGGTATTTACTATCTGGATCTTAGTTTTCACTTGAGAAACCTGGCAGCCACAGATGCTCAAATATGACATCCTTGGTATCACTTGTGAATCAGTTGGGAGGAGGGGACCTATGCCTGAGGAAGTCATTGTTAAAACAGAATTCAAGCCTTTGCCCAGAATGCCTGAGAAAAGATATTAGTGTAATGTTGTCAATGTACTTACTATTTTGATATATGTGAATTATGTTATTTCAAAATACTGTATGCTTCCTTATTTCCCCTGTGAATTGCTTATTATAAAGTATCTCTCTCCTAGCAAATATATGTAAAGTATGTGCAAAGAATTTTATCCATCTCATTTTGATTTAGTTATAAGAACATACAACATCTGCTAAAGATGAAGCCCATAGTCTTAGGAATTTTTCTTTCATTGCACTTTCAGTCTGAACATCATTAGTACAATTCAGATGGAAATTCTGTGGAGATGCAATATTGCTAGCAGATTGTACATCCCCGGAAAATTTGACCCCCAAATTTGATTTATTTAACATATTTGCATTTTAATGGATTTTTCTGAAAGGGTAATCTCATCAAGATGGGCTGCTATGGTTTTACTGAGTAATTCACAATTTTCAGCTCATTTATATGTTTATTAGTGTGCAGTATGAATATTTACACAACGTGCAGACACATGGATTATGTTTACCTGAAATGCATGTTTAAACATTTGAAAGCTGAGCATTTGGTATTTTGGTTACCTTACAGATGTTAATCCTCTAGTTTAATATATTCCATTAAGTTAGGCTCCCAGTTTCACAGTTAAGAATAGGTAATACCTCCATGGTTCCCTACCTAAAAACATGCCTGAACTCTCAGAAAGGCTCCATTTGAACCTTTTGAAGCTAGAGAACCACTTAAGGAGACAATTCCTCCCTCCCCAACCTCTGTCACTAACCTTTAATGATGCAAGTTCCTAAGTCAATCCTTACTAACCTAGCAGATTTAGGTTTGACAAGTGGGCGTGGTCAATGGCTATAGTCAGAGGGTGATCCACTTTTTGATATTACCAGATAGAATTCTGGCACTCCCTCCTTCCTCCAGCCCCAAGCTCCATTTTTCTAGGCTCAACTGGCACAAACCTGTTTGCTTGTTTTTTTGTTTGTTTGTTTTTCCCAATGTCTCAATGATTATCCCCAATCCTCTAGTTCTCCACAGGAATTAATACACTTTTTCCTATTCCCTGGTCCTATTCCTACTATCAGTCATCATGGGAGAGAAGGTTAGGAGGAGAGCCTTATCTGCATTCTCTCCAAATGTTGGATGGAATCTTCTATTTTGTGCATTGTTTCATTTTCTGAGGTATCCACAATATTCCTCAGGATAAAAAATTGCATGTATATTTTACCTTTTGCACATGATGCAGTTCAGATGGAAGGAAGAAGGCAAAACTTAAACAGAAGAGGTGTAGGTAGTTTGGATAGCATTGGCGAAGTCCTCTGATGGAGCTGATTTCTGAGCATCCTTATCTCACTTGATACCGTTAAATGTCAGTGATTGATTTGTTGTGATTCCTGGAGCACAACACATAGCTTCCTTATCACAATGCACTAGATGGAGCAATTAAATTTCTGACCCAAAGATAAAAAAATATGTGTGTGCTTATCCCAAATTCCCAATATTCATTCATTTTATACTTCTGGCTACACGAGTAAGACTGCCTTTCAGACACCATCATTTACAGGATCAAAATCATGTTGTTGAGGAGTGCTTTAGTGCAGTTGCAGTGCCAAGTAAATCAGTAATGTTATGTGTCATTGACTCAGTTTTAACTCATGTTTTCTGACTTTTACAAAGAGGTGATAAAATTAACTTTGTTTCAAACTTTAAATAGTTCAACTGGAAATCTATCAGATTGGGAGGCTATAGGCATCATGAATAAAGGAGTAAACAGTCAATTGTTCCCCAATGTTATAATTTATGAGATCATCAACTGGATATTCCAGCAATAAAACAAATTTTCAGTGACCTTTTGTGGTGATGACCTTTTGCCAGGTGATAGAGAAAAAGATTATTCTTCTCCTTCAGAAATGGCAATTTCCCATGATTCGACATAATAAAAACATTCATATATTGACTTAGGAAAGCAATGGGTGCTGTTACAAATTGAATTGTACCCCAAATCCACATGTCAAAGCCCTAATGCCTCATTTGATTGTATTTGTAGATAGGACCTTTAGAGAGGTAATTAAGTTTAAATTAGATAATAAGGACATGGCCCTTGATCACATAGGATAAGAAGAGGAAGAGACACTGAAGTTCCTCTCTCTATGCATGTGAAGAGGAAAGACCATGTGAATACAGAACAAGAAAGCAGCCATCTATGAGCCTTAACAGGAATCAGCCCTAGTGGTTCTTGATTTTGGTTTCTAGGCTTCAATGTTGTGAGAAAATAAATTTCTGTTGTTTAATTCATCCAGACTGCAGTATTTTGTTAGAGCAGCCCAAGTGGACTGATATGGGTGTCTATCCCCAATCCTTACCTAATTTCCTGGTTCAAAAATGAAGGCTGATTCTCAAAAGCCTTGATTATCAGGAATATGGGGCAATTACCCTTCAAGTGTATGGCTCATCTTTAAGTTCACTGAAAACCAAAGTGAAAACTGTCAACCAACAACTTCTGTTTGTACCTCCAAAAGTGTAATTTATGCCTC
Source organism: Glaucomys volans (assembly GCA_020662805.1). Classification (NCBI taxonomy): domain Eukaryota; kingdom Metazoa; phylum Chordata; class Mammalia; order Rodentia; family Sciuridae; genus Glaucomys; species Glaucomys volans. The sequence goes on from JAJEJO010005746.1 coordinate 216,020, forward strand.
TGTAGAATTAGAAACAGATTTCTACCATCAAAAATCTACAGAATCAAGGTGCAAATTAACTGAGACCTCTGGACTGTGTGATGTAACACTTGAAGGTCCTGTCCCTATCCTGAAATTTGCCTTTTTTTCCCAAAATTCACTTTGTCACTGCCTTAAATGCCTTCATTAGTGATCTGTTTCTTGGAGGTTAGGAAGTTGTGAAATTTCAAGTGTGCCTGTAATAGATCCTTTGAGACATAAGTTACAGTGTATGTTTGTGTAGGTGCTCTTACGTATTTCTCTCAATCCAACCATATTATTATTAGGCTCATTAGGCAAACTGACCTTCTCCACATAAATTCTTGTTCTGTAACACATCTTTATATTAATCAGGTAAATATGTAAATAAGCATATTTTATACTGGAAAAACATTCAGGCTGAGATTCAGAGAATTTGGTTCAAGGTTATGCCTAGAATCCTTTCAACAGGATATCATTCAGACAGTTAAAGATAAGAGATTATAAATAAGAGATATAGATACTCTCAGTCAAAAGAACTAAGCCAGTTGATTATGAGGAAACCATAACTTTGTCTTTAGTGTGAAAAAAATAACAGGAGCAAATGGATTGGAAATCAGAAAACTGAGGTTCTCTTCCTTGCTCTGAAGCTATGTGACCTCAGAGAGTTAATAAACTGGGGGTTTGGTTTATGAATGGAATTCACATAATAGAATAATCTCAAGAGATGAAATTCAAAGGGAAGATCACTTCTGGCTCTTCTTGAGTATGAGAATGGATTCAGGAGAAACAGGCTCCATTCATGCTTTGTCTACCATGTTCACCCTCAGTTTCCAATGAGGCACTGTGCCATGAAGTGTGCGAAGATGGGCAAATCACAATTGTTTCAGGGATATGTTTCCATAAACATTTCAGGTGATTTTTCAGAATACTATTTTAGTGAGAGTGCAAAAGATCTGGCTCGATTTCCCTGGCCTGTATTTCATTGAACTTGGATGGATTATTAAATTTCCTGGGCTTCTGTCCACATGCCCCACCAATTTACAACTAAAAGAAAAATAGTTTTGTGTCAATGAAAAAGAAAATACCTTCATTGCTGAATTGGAAGATACTAAGTAGTGAAAATTTTTAACCTTAAAAATATGTATATTTGTACACTATAAATCTTTCCGAAAGAAAGGGAAAGTATTTGAATCGTACATGATGTTTTGCTGCTTTTCTGAGGATCATTTTATTATCAAATCAGTATGACTGATCATATTTTATTACTATCCATGCCATTGTTATAATCAGTGCTTCAATGTGGAATGACATCTTCAATCTAATGTAATGGATGAGAAAAAAATTTTAGTTTGCTTTTTACTCATGTGATTTGCTTTAATACTTATTTTGGTTCATATACATCTCCAATAAAAATAGCAGTACATGAATAGTAAAATCTTAATTAACTTTCTAAAATAGGGTATCCTGGGGAACTATGGCTTCTATTAATAGAAATCATTCACTTTTTTGTCAGAACTTCTAAATTAGTAACTAAAGCATGCTGAATATACTGTATTTTTCTTTGATCTAACACAGGGTCATTATTTTGAAGCTCAGCTCTTGTTGTTCACTACTTTAGGGATACAAAGTGGAGTAGACTGATTTTTGTTAAGTGCTGGTGGTAGGATAAATACTCGACATTTTGTGGGAATAAATGCCGGAAGTAGAATTTGCAACAACATTTTTTTTAATTGACTACTATATATGCCAGAAACAGAGGAAGCATTTTACTCACATTTTTGATCCTCCCGACTACCTCCAGTTTACTGAAGAAATACGTCATCATCAGTCTTTATGTGCTTCTCTTTCACAAAAAAGATGTGCAAAATCCTATGACTAAAACCGGAGGCCTCCAGTGTGTGTGGAGTATGGTTATGAATAAATCAGGTTTTTACTAATCAAGGTTATGAACTTTGACTTGCTCATTTGCTCTTGATCCCAGTTTTTAAAGATGATAAATTAAGAGTTGATTGTAGTATGACTATGAACATAAGGAATCATTTTGAGTGTCTAGTTTCTGCCATGCTTTCATTTCAATCATTTATCTAGCACACTGAAAGGCAAGCAAACGAAGCTGATTAGCATTCACAATCTTTATCTTTGACAATGTACTTGGCAGCTGTCATCAATTTAATTTGTCCCACATGTTTCACATCATTGCTAAAGACCCTTTGTTTCTCAAGCGTTAGCAGGATTTGTGGTTTAGTTTTGGGGTGGTCCTCATTTAGCACAGCACAAATAATGACTTTCAGGTATCTTCAAGGGACATGAAGTTACAAAGACAATTCAGCAAGATTTTATGCAGGCACATTTCCAAATGGATCAATGGAAGTTTTGCTGATGTAGCAGTGGCAGAATTATACTGGGGTAGTGAAGAATAATAATAGCAGGGATGATGATGGATTGTTGTGTACGTCTTAGGACCTGTATCTTGCTAAAGGGACAACATTATCCAAGTTTCAGGATACTGTAGAAACTGAGAAGCTAAAATGACTTGGCCAAGGCTGGGTAATCAAGATTCTGCAGAAGAAAGACAGAAAGATAGGTCTATAAGTTCCTAGTTCTTGGGTTAAAATGCCACCCTTCCCTGTCTCACTCTTATGTGTATTTCCTTAATATTGCATGAAATTATTATCAGGAAATCTGCTAACTTAGAAATTTCACCTGGCATTATGAATCTGTGACTTGATATTTAACAAAACAATGTGTTCTTTATGAGTAAAACATAGGGCAAATAATCCAATACCCGCGGCCCTGGAAACAGACCATGCAACAACTAATCTGAGTTTTTTGTTTATTTATTTGTTTTGTTTTTTGTTTGTTTGTTTTTGTTGTTGATTTTGGGGTTTTTTTTTTTGAGTTAGAACTCAGTGATGGGGAGAAAACCCAGGAGCCATTTGGATGAGGTGTTGACTACAACCAATCATTTGTTTTCCAAAGTAAATTTCCCCAGTTCCTTAATATTTATAAATAATTTTACAAATACAAGACTTTCAACGTATTCTTATAGTTAGATTCATTAACCCAGATAATAGATGATGAAATTGAGACTCCAAAAAGCTATGTAATTGCTGGGGTTACACAGTGAATTTAACCAGCATGTTATTAAGTTTTTTTACTTTAACATATAACTTTTCAGGTTATGATATTAGTTAAATATTTCTACTCATTCCTCACCTTGATATTTTAAAAACTATTTTGGATTTTTACACTCAGTCCATAAATTTCACATGTGAGCTTTTAGTTAAAAAATAAATGCATTCCACTATCATGTATAACTAATTAAAACAAATTTAAAAATAAAAATAACTCATTTCACTTATATATGCTTTCTTGTGATAACTATAGAATGTGAAAATTTACAATTTTGGAAATGTTGGAGAATAGAACAAGCTATAGTACAATCATGGAATGAGTTACTTTAAAGACATCTCTGTGGTCCCAGCTGAAGAAAAGTACTGCTTGTCTGGGTCAGAAGCATCTGTCCTTTGAGATAAACCTCCCATTATAGCTGGAATGTCAGAGATGGACACTTAAATTACCATTCTAGCTGCTTTTCTTTTCGTTTTCTTGAGAAAGCAACTACCTCTTAAATCAAGTACTGAAAAGTAGCATTTTGTGAGGATACAGTATTCTATGATATCATTAATAAGAATCAAATGTCTAGTCCCAAATGTTCTGAGCTCTTTCTGTCTTTTAAGATGTCACATCTTTAAATTTATAAGAATAGTTTTAAACAGCTCCATGTCTTATTTCTCATTGAAACTTCAAGCACGTTCCCTGTACCAAGTAGTAGATGAGTTAGTATATGCATGCATTTATTCATTCTCTAGATCCAGTTCACAATGAGCTGCTGGATACTGCCTTTTGCAGTACGCATTCAATATTTTTTTAATGAATTATCAGGTGCCCTTATTTATTTTGAAAGCAGTTACCTCGCTTATTTTAAAAACTGAAAACAAAAAAAAAAACTCTTTCCAAGTCTATTCTCATGAGATCTTGTACCAAAATATGTGCTCATACTTAATATTCCTCATTAGTGCAAAGTGCAAAACTTTTCACGTTCTCTTTAAGTGTTTTTAACTCAATTTTAGCATTATGAACATAGGTGTTGTTGTATAAAGAAATTTATTATTTTGGAGAGACGTCTCTAATTTGTCTTATGTAAAGTCTGCTGAGGCCTTCATATTCTACCACTGATGTATGGGATATGTATTGAAGGTCGTGTTTCTCTCTCTCCCTCTCTCTCTCTTTCTCTGTCACATGGAATGTTAATGTAAGGAAAATGACTGGATTTATACATTAGTTATATGAAATGTGTGGAAATCAACATTTAACATTCTATATTTTGTTTGCAAATGCTATCTCTTTGCCAAAAATATTCTGTCTACAAGCCAATCAGGGTCAAATCCTTGGCCCTTGGCAGAAAATCTCAGTCTGATTCTTTCAGTAATAAAAGATTTGTTGTATTTAACCCAAGGGTAAAAATCTTGAGGAGTCAGGAATAGTCTCTTGTACTTCTAGCAGTGAATGAGGAGAACACATTCATATATCTATAGCCACCCACAAGTATTCAATGCTTGCCTACCCAAGGACTTGAACTCTTTACCAACATAAAAGCCCCCACCAACTTGACATTCTGTACATTTGTCTTCCATCCTCAGAAGAGTAGTTATAATTACACAGACAAGGACGGTATCTTTATGCTGTTCTAGAATCTTACTCATTCGTACTAGAGCACATTGTATTGAGGTGGAAAGAAGGCAGGTACTGGACTTGATAAACGGTTCCCCAAGATTTGTTTCAGTATTTTGTCGTGGAGAGAGGCGGTAGAGGTATGAGTGGTTAGTAAATCATATACATCTAAATGTAGTGTGAATACTGAATGTTGAAAAATCTAAATGTCTTATGAATACTGGAAGTTGAAAACTGTAAGAGGTAAATATTCCACTTTTTTTTCCACTTCATTGTCCACCTGGGTGGGAGAGTTCCAACAGTACAATGTTTTGTTAAGAAAGGCTGTTTGCTGTAATGCATTAGAAAACACAATGATGTCCTTAAGATTCAAATTAAATTAAGAATTCTTTGTTCCAAAAGATTAATTATCAACAGGATGTTTTTAATCTAGAAAAAGCCAAAAATTTAAATAAAAATGGAGGTGGGATTTCAAAGAATTCTTTGCAGATGAAAAGATATATTGTGGGAAAGAATTAGCTTAAATAATTTAAAAGAAAATTAAGAAATACACTAAATAAGTGCCTTCTTTTAATCAGCTAATTTATATATTCTCATTTTATTGCCAAAATCAGTGCAGAGGTCAGAAAACTTAATTCATTTTACCTTGGAAGAAGCTCAGGCTTTGGAAGACAGTAGGCACCCCAAAGGTGTAAAACTCAAGGTTTGTCATCCACCTCAAACCATTTTCTATGAGTCTGCTCAGATATTCATGGAAGGTAAATTTAATATTGATATCCTTATAATACATAAGATTCACTATTAACTTGGAATTTCAGCACTCGATGTGTAGCCAACCATGAATCACTCAATAATGCCCTTTGACCATTTAAAATGACAAAATAATGGGACTACTAGATTCTGAAGAAAAAATCTTTTGTGGTTTGGATCTGGAATATTTCTAAAGGTTCATGCGTTGGAGACTTGCTCCCCAGTGCAGCAGTGTTCAGAGGCAGAGCCTTTGTGAAGACGATTAGATCATGGACTCAAATCTCATCAATGGATTAGCCCTCTGAGGGACTCATAATTTTAAGGCATTATTGAAAGGTGGTGGAAAATGTAGGAGGTGAACCTAGTTGGAGGAAGTAGGTCACTAAGGGTGTGTCCCAGAAGGGTATTTGTTGCCCCTGGTCCCCTCTGTATTCTCTCTTTCTTATATTCTCTCTCTCTCTCTCTCTCTCTCTCTCTCTCTCTCACTGTCTCTCTCTGGTTCACCACCAATATGAGGTATGCATCTCTCTGTTCCACCACACCCTTCCACCATGATGTTCTGTCTGATCATAGGCCTGCAGCAATGGAGTCAGTTGACAATGTACTGAAACATTTGAAACTGTGAGCCAAAATAAGTCTTTCCTCCTCTAAGTTAATTTCCCCAGGTATTTATTTACAGTATAAAAAGCTCATACATATCTTATTCCTGAGATTGATTGCATTTAAAGAATAAGAGAATAAATACAACTCTATAGAAAAAATGTGCACTACAGAAATATGGCCACACCCAAAGTCAATCTGTAAGCAATAAAAATGAGAAGGAAGTGACGGGTGATGGGTGTTGGAATTTCCCAAGTTACTTAAGGTAGGCTAGACACTTTGATGTTCAGAAGTTATTTTTTATACAATCTAAACATTGTATGTGTATTCAATGTGCCAGATATAGTGAACTGAGCATCACTTCATACTCGTATCAACCTTGTACAGTGGTTACTAACCTCGTCTCAATTTTGCTAGTGATGAAACTAAAGCAGAGAACAGTCAAGGTTCAGAGCTGGCAGGTGGCAGAGCTGGCATGTGAACTATGGCAGTATCAGAGTGATGCTCTTAAACTGACCTTATAACTTCCCTGTTAATGTAACCATTGCCAGTAGGTGGGCTGTTTATCCAGGGACATAAATATTGTGCTTTCCTAAACTTGGACAAATTTTATAAGTGAAAACCTTTTCCTGTTGTTGTTAGGATAGTAACCTCATTAATTTATTCAACAAATATTAATTGAATACCTACCATGTGTCATACCCTGCTCATGCAGGAAAACAGCAATGAACAAGATAAGGACTCCACTTCATTACATGTACAATATGAAGCACTCAATACACATTAACAGTGCATTACAATATATTTTAATTTTGAAAATAATGCATATGTTTATTAGGTGGAACAAATGAGTTACCCTTAGTAATTAACATCATTCTTCCAAAAATTATATTAAGTGAGAAAGTTTGCACAATCCCAGTAGAACCAGAGAAGTGGTTTAAATACCCTTACAGTACAGGGATTGCAGTACAATGATTTTCTGAATGAAACCTTAAACCATGCATTGTTATAATCATTACATTTTCATAAAATGGAAAATCACTTTTGTCCATTTAGTAACTGTTTACTCCCACAGCCTCAAATTGCTTGTTACACACATCTCTTAGTGCACACTCTAAGAAATAAGTTTCTGAGTGGGTTTTGTAATAATGTGGAGGTATATATGGCAACCATTCATCATTAAAGAAACCCACACTGTCATTACTATCCCATTCCCAAACTACTAATCATATGAACTGCTTGGTTTTTTAGCCTAACAATGTTGAACTTTCCTGATGAGAAAAGCCCACCTTTAAAAGTCATCAGGTGACACCCATTACAATGAATCAAGTTAGAAACCTGTTGAGGTTTTGTTAGTTTTTGTTTTTGTTTTTGTTTTGTTTTGTTTTGTTTTTTATTTAATGAGGAGGCAGAGCTCTAAGAATATTCTCTTCATCTTGCTTTGTATACATACTTTCTTACCTGCAGTGTCAGGTTTCCAAAGGGCCCTTTGGGAGTCTGCTACCTAAGCTTGCACACAGGAACCTACAGGGCATCTCAGAATCCATTCCTTGCATAAACAAAGTTCCATAGCACCTACACCTCCACGCACAGGCGTGGACACCCACATATGGGTGTACTTTGCATATATTGTGAGCCTGCACTTGTCTCCTTCTCCTTTCACCTGAGCCTGGAGGAATTCCTGCAGATCCCTTAACTCGGGAATAGCGAGATGAGGCAAATAGCCTTTTTCCTTTTCCTGGTGACTGGTACCGCTGACTCCCAAGAATCTGCAAAGCCCCCTCTCACGAGCAGCTAATAAAAGGAGATCGAGAAGATGAGCAAGAGAATACATGGAAGAAGGAAAGAACCGGTGGGCAAGAGATGATGCTTCTGGAGCTTCGAGCAATGATTTCTATGTTTTTACATTCAAAGCTCTAGGAAGCTGCAGGGGAGGCAAAGAAACCCGAAGCTAAAATCCTCTGAGATCATTTTTCTAATTCCACCTAGAAACCATGGCTCCGCTGGGGTCCTGTGCTGGGTTAAGGAATCCAAGTGAGCGCAGCTAAACGCACAGGCTGAAACTCGCCGCGCCGCATCGGACACTTTGCGCTTTGGTGGGGTTTGCGCTCTGAAGACGTGTCCACGCACCATTTTCCCAGGCGTTGTGCGGGTTTCTTAAACAGCCCAGCTGGTGCCTCGAAAGGGAGTTTCTGGAAGCTCCATCTCTATTGCCTCCCCTCCCCTTTTTATTTTGGTTTCCCCCCAGCCAGGAGCTCTCCAGCTCCATAGCGTCCGCCCTCCAAGGGGTACAGGTGCCCGCCGTCCTGCTTGCTGTCGCCGGGTCCGCCGACGCGGCTTTCTCCCAGCTAGTCGGAGGGCTTGACCCTGAGCCGCGGCCTCGCGAATGGTCTCCTGCCAGGGTGCAGTGGCCGCAGCTCGTCGCCGGGGACTCCCCGCCCTTCCGCGCGACCCCGCGCCGGGGCGGGCGGCGCTTGCAGCGGGCAGGGGGCGGGCAGGGGAGCGGGGACTCGTCCGGGGGTAGCCGCCTCCTCTGCAGCCTGCCCGCGCCTCGAAACCCGGACTGCCTCCGCCTCTTCCTCCAGCGGCTCCATCCCTCCTCCCGCTCCGCGTCCTCCAGCCTCCCCCGCCGCCGCGCCCCCGGTGGCTGACTCGGCGGACCCGGGAGGGGGCCTGCCGCGTCGGCCGCCCGCTCGGCTTGGCTCGGCCCGGAGGCGTGCATGCCCCTGCTGCCCGCGGCGCTCACCAGCAGCATGCTCTATTTCCAGATGGTGATCATGGCAGGGACGGTGATGCTGGCGTACTACTTCGAATACACCGACACGTTCACAGTGAACGTGCAGGGCTTCTTCTGCCACGACAGTGCCTACCGCAAGCCCTACCCGGGCCCGGAGGATAGCAGCGCTGTGCCCCCCGTGCTCCTCTACTCTCTGGCCGCCGGGGTCCCGGTGCTCGTGGTAAGCCTGCGGGTGCTCGCCCTCGCCGCCGATTCCCTTCTTTAGCCCTCGCCTTCGGGGTTACGGCCCCGCCAAGGGTCGGGGCGCGGCAGCATTTGCTTTCTAAGTTCCTCCAAGTTGTTGGCAGCCCCTTCCCCAGAGGACATTCTTCTCTGGGTGCGTGAGGGGTGGGTGCGAAGGAAGCCCCCTCTCCCCACACGCCACCCCCGCACCCCCTGCGGTGGCTGCAGTGTTGGGTGACGCGGAGACAACAGTAGGGAAGGGGGCTGTAGGAGGTAGTGGGTGGGTGTCAAGGAAGGGGAAGGGGTTCGCTTTTTTGGGTGAATCTGGATTTGATGGTTTTTGTGGCCTTCCTTCACTGATCTCCTCTCTGCGCCTGGAAGATGAGCAGCAGCCGGGCCAGTGAGGACAGAGGAATTGCTGGGGTGTGAAAGGTACCCCTTCTTCCCAAGTCGGGGCACACCAATATTCCTTCCCTTTCACACGAAAGGGCCAAATGAACTAAGATGACCAGAGATCAAATATCTAGAAAAGAATTTGGGAATTTGTCAATGAAGAGGACTGGGCAACAGGGCTTTGCTGAAAAGGAGCTGTGCCTAAATCACAAGAGTACTTCAGATTTATTTAAGGCTGCTCCTTCCCTGGGCGGCTTAAGTCCTTGTCTCTTTAAATCTGGATGAGAATGTGTTCTGGATTTAAGGACTGGGTGTGCATGTGGGTCTTAGAGAAGGGAAGAGAGAGAGAGAATATGAATATGACTATAAAGATACTCTCATAGACAAGTGTATGTGAAAATATATACATGTACATATGATTATTGGAAGAATAATTACATCCTAATTTATATATTTGAGTGCAACAATGCAGAGTTATTTGTATGAGAATGAATGGTGTTTCTTTGGTAAACCTGACACATTATGGTTTCTTTATACTGACAAAGTAGTAGAGATTCCCTTGCTGTGATGCAGCCTCTCTCTCCCTCCCCCACCCATTCCCCCCTTCAGATAAAGAGTGAAGAGGAAATTGGAAAATGAAAAGGACATGGAAAGTGAGGTTTCATTTTCAATAGCTGAATGCATAAATTGCAATTATGAATGTTAAGAACATCTGCTGTATCCATTTGGCTTTGATATTTATCTTGAATTTTAAAGAACAAGATTTTGTGATTTACAAAATAATGAAATGTTCATGACACACAAAATAGAATTCTGTGAACAAACCAAGCAACTTCTTGATAACTTCAAAGTGACTTTATCATACACTGTGATAGTTGATTTCAAATTCAGCTCTAGCATAATGCTTTGAAATGTGTTACACCTTGCCCCAGAAAATGTGTTGCCTTGTTTTTTGACATTGTAATTCACTAAAATATATCAGAAGTCCCAATTCAACTTCATATGTGTTTCTTCTCCTCCTTTTCAAAAACTGGCAGAGGAAAAACTGTTCTGTTTCTTGGGGCCTTTTGAGTATGAGTTTCTAGGCACCTGTTTTCCAGGGATTAGCTCAGGAATTTTCCACGGATTTAACAACAACAACAACCAAAAAAAACAAAAACAAAAACAAAAACAAAAAAACAGCAACAAAAAGAACTGTTACTTTCAGGTCATTGATTTGGTTGCAACCATAATCAATAGTGTCTCTAACTTGTACTGTGGTGATTGCCATTCTGTGTCTTACTGAAATGAGGTAGCACTTCTTTATCTGAACTACCCATTCCATGGTGACAGGTGTCCGTGAGAGACAAGAACACATTGGTCCAAAGATTTTGATAATTCTCCACTTAGGCAGAACCTAGGAAGGAGAAAGGGAATTAATTAGTTTCTACTGAGTGTCCACTGTGTTGGGCACTGAATAGTTGTAGTCACATATATTTTGTAGAGCAGCCCTTCCTGGGGATCCAATTAATATCTGAGGAGACTGAGATTCAGATAGTAAGTTGGGAACACCTGAAAAAAATTTTTTTAAACTGAGTATGGTATTTTTATGCTCACAGGACTGATGCCAGATGCCATATTCTGTGGCTTCCAAAGAGCGTGTTTTCTGAAAGTTGAGCCTGGCTGTTGGAGCAGACATTGAGGATATAAGTGTTCAGACTTTTTAAAGGGATGATCCAACTTGGGTTTCATGGTTTGATCTTTAGTGCTTTAGGTTTAAGAGAGTGGGTTTGTTTGTTGGTTTGAAGAGAAGGGTGTGCTGGGTTTGGGAGGAAGGCTGTGATGCTGGCCCTCGTTTCCCCTCTGCTGGCAGGAAGAGTGTAATCTGTCATTACAAGAGGAGTTGAATCAGGAGTGCAGCTCTGCCTCTGATCTTCTCAAGAAAACTAGAAAGGTTTTTTAATACTGTACCCAAGAAAATGTTTTGCTTTGTTTTTTGACACTATAATTTGCTAAAATATATCAAAAGTCCCAGTCCAGCTTCATGTTTGTGTTCTTTCTCTTCCCTTTGAAAAATGGACAGAGGGAAAACTGGTCTGTTCCTTGAACTAGAAAGTTTAAGTAATGTACCCAGAGACCAGGGCTACAGTGTTATACTCAGAATTTTAACGCTCCTCCATCAAGCTTCTAAGCCTATGCTTTATCCATTAGAGTATGCAAATTCAGTTTATTCATAAACCATTATTCTGAATGACTACCTTATACAAGAATCTTCCTTCATCTCTTGCAGTTCTTATACTGTGGTGATGAAGGTTCTATAATACATATACTTTTAAGTTTTTAAACTCATTTCTTATTCTTGAGAATAATTTTGAAAAGTAGCTCTCCTCACTCTGAGGTGCAGATTTGTTTAATACTTGTTAAATTAATTTATCCAAAACTTAAAAACCATGTATCTTATGGGTTCACTTATAGGATTCACTTGGGGCTCAGATTGTCTAACAAATTTGGATTTCCATTGAAGGTATATTCTGCTGAGATGTTGAGCTGGGAATACTATGTGCTATGTAACCTTGACAATTTATTTAAGCCTTAATTCCCTTAGTCACAGGATTTTGAATTTTAAATTAGTTAGAACACGTTAATGTCACTTTTGGCATGGTTGATGCTCCATAAGAGATTCTATATCATTAGCATTATTTATTTTATTTATTGCAGTGCTAGATTGAACCCAGGACCTTGTGCATACCAGGCAAGTGTTCTACCACAAAGCCACACCCTGAACCCAGCATTGTTATTAATGAAATAGCAGTTCAATCAGTGTTTATTGAATCACTGTGATGCAAATGCTCTATCTGACAAAAGAGAGGTTTTTTGAGGGAACTAGAGAAGTACACCATGGTCACTGATCCTAAGAAATTTGCAGCCTAATTTGGGAAATTAGGTAAATATACTGAAAATCATGATGTAAACAATAATGATAAAAGTTTTTTGTGTGTGTATACATACATGTGCATATAGATACTTGTAGGTACCACAAAGACCTCTGGTGGGTCAGAGAAGGATAAGATCACTTTTGTTTGGTAGGATGAGAGGCTTCCTGGAGGAGATGGTGGCATGTGAGATATGTTTTAAAGGTGAGTCTGATTGGCAGTTGAGTTAAGACATCACAGGAGCAGCTTCCTGTACCAACCCTTGAGGGCAGAAAATGCACTCTTCAAAGAGCTGTTGACTTGTCTCATTTCAGAGAGTTGTGTTTGGGGAAATGGGGGTTCAGAGCTAAAGAAAAAGGCTAGGTTTGCATGAATGAGACTTGCAAAGCCAGACTGAGAGTCTTAATTAGCTTATTAATAACTGATCAAGGATATATTCTGAGAGGTAGTTTTTAAGGACATATTTATTTATATATTTATTTGTTTTCTCTGGAGTGTGTAGTAGGGCTCTTCTATTATCAAAATATCTGCATAAAATCATTTTAACATCTGTCCCAAATATTTTGTAATAACTATTTTAATTGAGTTTCCATTTTTTTGCATAGATGACATTATTTATAAAACCCTTTGAAAATCAGTTATGTTCAGTTTGATCAGTATGGCATTTGTCAAAATTTCACATAAAGCATACACAGATGGAGATTTAATTAGTGATCTTTGATCTCATTGATTAAAAGAACTGGTAATGACAATGGCTTATGCTCCTCAAATTTGGATTCAGTAGTTACAGGATCTATTATCCTTTAGATCTCTGAGCAGCACAGATGATATGAAGGCATTTAAACTAGTCCATCCATCTTCATAGAGCCAGAATCAAGATAAAGAAAATCAGCACCAACCAAGGTGGCTGCTTATACTAGATGGGGAGGGTTTGAAGGTTGTGCACATCTCAGATTCTTTATATTTGCATCCCCAGGAAACTCTCTGGATCCTGAGATCCAGAGTTGAGGAATATAGCCACTGCTGCCATCCCAAGGGTGCTGGCATCACTGAAAGGAGTGGAGGTAGATGGTGACAGGAAGACATCTCTTACCCAGTGCTTTCCCATAGACCTCCCTCTTCTCTTCCTAACCTTGTCTTGGGTGTTTCCTCCCATCCACACTCCTGGAATTCACTTCTGGGACTGGAATAGGAGATGAAGCCCAGATATGGGTGTCAGACATGTCTGGATTCTTATCCTAGTTTCTCTTACTCACTAGCCATATGCTTTTGCCAAAATCTTCTTCATAAACTGGAGATAAAACCACCTAGCTCTTGGAGAGTCAGTGCTTGGAGGGGTTAAGAGCACAAGTTCTGGAACTGCCTGGGTTGAAGCCCATATATGCCAGTTTTTTCAGCTGTGGAAGCTTGAGCCCATTCATGTCTCTATGCATCTGTTTCTTCAACTATTAATAGAGATAATAAGAATATTGGTCTTATAAGGTTATTATGAGTATGAAATGAGTTAGCACACATGAGTATCAGAGTAGTGTCTAGCTATGTATGTGACAGCTATCATTATTCTTTTTGAGGTTGGGATGATTAAAGCAAGCTAACTTATATAAAGCACTTAGCAAAATACCTTTGTTAGTGGATTCCAAGGCTGAAAACATGTTAAAGAGAGGCAGAAGCCACCAACTTCAATTCTATCATCATAAATTAGGGAGTCTGAATAGCAAGAAAATTGCAGCAATTAGAATTCCATTCTTAAAATCGTTAATGATGCCTACCTTTGTTGACTCTTCTATTTCTTTAAGTGTACTAACACTAATATTTATTAGTCATTTCTTATGCACCAGATCCTATGTTAGTTATATTTTATGCATTGCTTCATTTAATGCTCACAAAGATACTACTTTCATGAAATATACCATCATTAAATCTATATTACTAATGAAATGTAATAAGTTCAGTGAGATTATTATATCAGACTTGAGTTATTTAAATTCATTAATATTATTAATTTTCATATTAAATTTATGGAGGAAACTTCGATGTAGGGAGGTCAGATGACCAATTCAGAATCCCACAATGACATGCCAGTTGCCAAAGCCTGTGCATTTAATTCTTTTATTAAATATCTTAATCCTTACATGTTAACTAGTCTTTAAAGAGTAGAAGTTAGAAATAGCGATTCAATACCAGGAAAGTTAGAATTCTCTTGTGTCCTTGATTTCAATTTTCCTGGTTTGGTGGGAAACTTTGTGTTCCACTGAAGATAATGGTCATTGTGTGATGCAGGAAATTGTTTTGTTTCCTATTAAACTTGGAAATGTTGTGGAGAGGTGGGTGGCAGCAGAAAGGATTGAGAGTTCTGTTCTGGTATGAAGGCATGCCTCTTGTCTCAGTAGCACACACAGTTATGGTGCTGCAGGCATCCACATTTATGTAGAACCACCCTCTGGTTCTGGATCTGCAAACCGCAGTACATAGAGAGATGAAGCTACCTCTGCTCCTAAGGCATGTTTCTTAAACTGGAATTTAGCCTTGGGTTTTGAGGTGCAATGAATGAATGGGAATCATGTATAATATGCTGTATTATATACATACATGTGCCAGTTTTTTGGTAAGCCCCCATGGCTTATTCAGATTGCCAAATAAGTCCAATCTCCCCTAAAAGAGCTACTTTTTGGGGCTTTATGGGTCTGTTTGAACACCTCCTGATGTCTCTTGGACCTTGTTTTACTTGGTGTTCTCCTTCTTACTCATGTGTTCATATTGTTACTTTTCCCCTTCTCTTCCCTTCCTCTTTTTATCCCTCTCTGTCCCTATTTTTCCATTTATCCCTCTCCTTTGTATTCTGATAAGGAGATGGTGATGCTGAGGGGAAACTAAAGACCCAGCAATTAGACTAGCTAGCTTTTCCTTCTTGCTCTTCTTCTCCACTTCCCTCCCTCTCTTTTCCTTTTTTCTCTCTCTCTCCACCCATCATCACTTATATCCATGTAGCTTCTCTAAGTTACTTTATCCAAAAACCTTTGGCTTCCTCCTTTCCACCTTTGAGAGATGTTGTAAGAATCAAGTGGATGATGAGAAAGCACTTTGGAGACAGTAAATCAATCCATACCTATAAGGAAAACATAATGTGAGCATAATGTTACATGGATTGTGCAGCCACTGTCACCAGAGATGGTTAGCACTACTGGCAGGAGTTCTTTGCCAGCCTTATATTTTTACTCTGTGGTGTGGAGAAGATATGATTTTTTAACTTCTTTTCTGATTTTCCTATAGAAAGAGTAGCAAAAATAGAAAGCCAACAGTATAAAATGGCCTCCAAATTATTACAGACTATTACTTTAATATTCAATTCTGTTTTTCAAAAATATTTCAATAAGCTCTGAGTATTGTGAAGATTATTATAAAGAATCATTTCATTCCTTTCCATAATTTGAAGTAAATCATATTTCCAGGGAGTTCTGCTGATATCATTTAAGTACGGATTGTATCATGTTGACTTTTAAATCTTCACTGTGCCCAAAATACATTATTTGTCAAAATTTTGAGTGATACTATGGCATCTACTATGTACTAGGTAGCACTGCTATTGCTTGGGCTTCTAAAATGAGTAAGGCAGATTTCCGAAGCTTCAACAGTTCAGATAATATTCATACAATTACATCTCCAAACTTCAGATCTTTTCTCTGTAAGACTGAGATAATAATAGTTAACATGATATTTTACAACAATTAAATACATGTCTGCACTCAGTGTTCAATAAGCAATAACTGTTCTTTTAACATAAATGCTAATAATTTTATTGATAGTGCAGAGTAAAATGACATCATGTGTACTTGATCATTTTGTTGAATGAATGAGGTAAGCCATTTGCTGTTCACATTAATCCTTTCAGATAGCGGTATGCAGTAACACATCTAGAGAGCTTTAGCACTTCGCTCCAGTTGGTAAATGACACATTGAAGATCTGAACTTATTACTTCAAGTCCAATGGTCTGTTGGCTACATGCAGTTGTCCACTAATTTGATTCACAGCATAAACAATGCCATTCCTAGTAGGCTGGGGAGAGTTAAAGCATATCAATTACATATCAGTATGCTATTTATAGTATCCATGTGCTCCTTAGTCTTTAGGCTTAGTTATAAAAAAACATGAAAAAAGGAATTTTAAAATCTGTGTTCAAAGATAAAACTTCACTTATTCCTAAGACCAGTGGAATAGTCAATAGAACTTGATTTCCTGGATCAACATTCTTAGCCATGCAAGTTGAGAGGGCAAATTCTGATTTCAGAATTATGAACTTATTGTTAGGAGGACTTTTTAATGGACTTGGGAAAACCATAAGGACTATTATTTTGATGGAAGATATTTTTGAATATGTGAAATGGAGTTCTATATTCAGTGCTATTTAAACTATTTCTGAGAATGCCAGTTTTCACTCAGCAGGCTGGTTACTTTTTTAGTCCTGTTATGACAGATGTAGCTTGAGAATCACTGTCAGTAAAATTACCATTTGGGGTAGGGGGTAGAAACAGAATTCTAGAGGTTGTTTTCCCAGCCCAGGTACATTTAAAACTCTAATGACAGTTTTTTGGTAGACATTTCTCAATAAAGAACGTGTGTGTGCATGTGTGTGTAGTGTATATGTGCACATATATACATCTATAAGCATTACTACATTTGCAATTTTGTATATGAATTCATTTTTATATTTCTTGATTCTGACCTCTATAAATTCCCCCCATTTTCCCTTCCTACCAAATTCACAACTTTCTGGAATATTCTGACATATTCTTCCAGATCTAGCACCAACTTCCTTAACAGACCTCTTAGATTCTCCCAGTTGAAATAGCTGCATTCTCCTCTATGACCCTTTTGCCTCTTACATAAAGTTTGGCATTTAAATAACTTTATAATGTACTTATATTGCATTTTTATTCATGTTTCAATCAGTAGACTTGAACATCTCAAAGTCAGAGCTTTGTAAACTGACTGGACTTTTAGATTATTTTTGATAGACATGTTATTATCCAGGTACCCACTGAAGTTTTTGTTAATGAGGATAAGATAAATTTGAATTCAAGTGTCAGGTAAAATTTTATTGAGTCCACAATTATTTAATAACCTTTCAATAAAAGAAGTAGGGTAATCCATATACCCTGTACTGTAAGTTAAATAACTTCCAGCACTGTGTTTTGTAGCATTTTAGGTTTATGAAATTCTTTGTGAAGAGTCAGCATCGCCAATATGGGATTCTGTGTTCTCAGGTTGACATGCTCCAAGCTAAAATTCTCCTAATCCAACAATGCCTGGATTCTGGATCCTCCAAGAACAAGCCATTGAGTATACGCTACTGGCCTTGTCAGATTCTCATAACTTGTTCATTCAGGCCTGGGAAGTGTCTCCAAACTCTCAGACATAGCTTGAAAATCCTTCATTTCACCAATAGGAGACCATTTTTAGCATTCATCATGCTGATTAAAAGTTACTACTTGAATCAATAAAAAATCCTCTTTTAAATATTCATGATGCTAATTAAATCAGTTGTTAATTAACATGGACATAACAAAAAGACTTTTGGCAGCCTCTTTGGAATGGGACCTTTCTGATAAAATGTTAATGATGGTCTAGGACTTTGCATTTTAGTAGCATTTTAGCAGATTATTTCTAGAATTGAAGCACAAACAAAGTGGTACATACATATCACAGATTATATTGAAATAGCTTAAAGAAAGAAAATTGTAGATGCCTTAATTTAGGAACTGGATCTTCTATATCCTCATTACTTTTAGACTATACACCCAAAATATGTTAACTAAATGGATTACTTAATTTTTTTTGCCCTATTGCCAGATTCATATTTTGCTAGTCTATTGAATTTTTTATTAAGGGTGTACTTTGTATTTGGTGTGGTATGAAAATATCCAAAGCACTTGGAATTGAAACACTTTAGAAAGAATGAATCTTTAAAAATTCCCTCCATTCTCCTCTGTCCTACTTCCCTCCCTTCATCCCTCCTTCTCTACCTCCCTCCTCTCATACTTATTTTTTTTCTGAACAAATATTTGGTGAGCACATTTCTTGGGCATTATACCTGAAAATTAAGATTTAAAGAGATTAAGCTACATGCTCCAATTCTCAAAACCAGGATTAAAGCCCTTTCCCCATATTTCAAAGCAATACTGGGAAATAAAAGGATGTGAAATTATAAGACAATTAAGCATAAATGTACAACGAACATATCTGCATATTATCAAAATATCTTGTGCTATTTCTTCTCTAAGGAAATTTAAAATTTGTTGATATAGTCAGAACCTCCATGTGCTGAGCAAGAATCCCTTTTTTTAAAAGGGTGTTTTCAATAGTGGGAGAAGAAACTGTACTTTCTTATCTCCATTTTGGATTTAGCTTTTTCTCACACTGGGGTGCATAGAAGCACCTTTCACACTGAGAAGCATCTTGTATTTCCAGAGACCTCATCAAAGCAGAATGCCATGTTCTCACAGACACCCAAAGGGAGCAGCCTTGGATAGAGACAGTGCACCTGGGGAGTCATCTTATAATTTAAAATGAACTCCTGACATTTCCAATTGAAGGAAAAACTAAAAGAAAACGGAATCCTTGGGTTGGTGACAATGACCTCTTCCTTTGCATGTGCCTAAGCAGTGTTGGGTTTACTCAGTTTCAAAAATGAATGAAGAAGGGGGTGGGGCGCTAGGGAAGAATAGAGTTACTTTAGATTAGGTAGAGGGGAGTGAAGGGAGGGAAAGGCATATCAGGGTAGAAAGGATAGTAGAGTGAAACAGATATTATTACCTCATCTACTGCATGACTGCATGACTGATGTGATCCTACAACATATACCATCAGAAAAATGAGAAGTTATATTCCGTTTATGTATTATTTATCAAAATGCATAAATGTATTCTACTGTCATATATAACTAATTAGAACAAATAAAATAGGTTTTTTTAAAAAAATACTATACTCTCATGACTGTTTCAGAATATTTGAGCCTGTCTTAAAATAAGCCATGCCTTTCATAAGTCTTGTCTGCAGAGGAAATTTTGAATTCTGAAGAACTAACATTTCAAATTCAAAGTAATAAGAAAGTAATTCAAAGTAAAAGAAAATGAAGCTCATTTTTCCTTTGAAATTTTTAGAAAAGTGAATTTTAGTGTTCATTGACGTTGTAAATACTGAAAGTTTTCAAACTTCTCAATGATATAAATAAAGAAACATCAGTATCAAGTACAAAAAAAATGAATGAAGAAACTTAGTCAAAACTACAACCCTTTTGGTCTTTCACAGAAAGACCTTTCTTTCCTCTTCTCTGACTCCTTATCACATGATTACTTGGGGTCCCCTTTTCATTTATTTATTTTTTGGGCAAGTATAGAATACAGATATGGGATTCCAGTAGACACTTTATTCAAGTCACACTATCAGCCTCTCTCATTCCATTTTTGGAAATGATTTGTAAATTCATTGTGAAAGAGAACATGCTTCCTCATAGTTGGAACTTTTAATAATGAAAGAGGACCAAGACTTCATACAGGTTTATTTTTTTATTTTAATCTATGCTCTGTGAGTTAAGTGATTTGTCCAAGGCCATGCAACTAGTGAGAAAATATACAGAACTTCACATGGCATGGACTTGAATTTGTTCTACCATTTTGGTTGCCCACATCTGACTGAGCTTGAACTATCTTGTGTTCTTATGTTTTATGCTTGGCACTGAAGGATGTATCTTGGGTGTACTTTCAACTTTGGCAAGTTAGATCAGGCATTTTCTCGAGTTTGCAAACTACATTTTATTCACTGAAGCATTAGCCTTACTGGATATTCCACCACCTGTGGTCAGTTATCTCATCTATAAAGGGAGTAGTTTCCACTTCTCCTCACGTAGATAGAAACACAGCAAGATGATGCCCATTGGCTCCTCCTGTGCCCACAACAGATACTGCTAAGAGAGCTGTTTGAAACTGGTCTTGGCTTCTCAATCCTAAAGACTGAACCACAGGCAACAACTTCTAATTGGATTTGCCATCTTGGAGTCTGATGATTATTACACACTTTCAATCATACGTAGTATATACATGTAGCATATTTCTACATTGATATGCATTATAGTTAATTATATACAAATATTTTGCCTATCAAAGGATTAAAAATTCATGTAGACTACCAAATATGTCTTACGTATCTTTGCCTTTTGCTCAGCACATACTGCCAAACATAATGACTTTCAAATGGTAGATATAAATAATTTTTTGTGTATGTTAAAAGAATTAATAGAAATTTAAATAATTTTAGGTACTTTTAGTCATGACATTAATTTTCTAGGCACTCAAATTTTTTTATGAAAAAAACATATTTGCACTTTCTGTTCATAGACACTTAGGTTATAAAGTTTAAATTATTTTTCCCAAACCAGGTATTTAATATTTTATTTTATCTCCCAGTTATCAATAATTTCAAATGTTTTTCCTAGAATATTCACTTAATTTTTTATTTAGTCAAAGTTATACAGAATGTAGTCCAAAATAAGTCTCACTGATTTCAAATGGAGACTATTTTAAACACTTAACATTTTGTATAAAAAACTTTAACATCATTATATTTCTAATCTGTAATTACTTTTTCATTTCCTGTGTCTTTATCTGTACACAGCATACACTTTTATAACTTCCTAACATCACTGCTTAAGCATTTGTATAGTATGTGTTCATCCTTCATCAATGTGACATTTTATATATGTCAATATACTTAGATTTTTTTCCTCAAAATGAATCAGATGACTTAAGAGCAGATCATTTTTCTTTCAGCTTTGTAAATTAAACCATCAGTGCCTTTTACATCTGAACTGTTATGGTAAAATTAGAAGACTTTTATTTTATGTTGTTCTGATGTTGCATTCAGAGAGCTGGCAGTTTCTAAATGAGATGAGTCATGATTTTATTGTCACTCAGGATCTCTGACTCATGCTCTGTATATTTTCATTAGTAACCATGGATTAAGAGTTGAAACACTTGACTCAATACATGGAACTGTTTTTGAGAAGAGTTTCTTCCCTCTGAGAGTGATAAAAATTAGTGGTAGTTTAGAGAATGACATTAATGAGTAGAGAAAGATTCAGGGCTGCTTGGGCAAGCAAGTCACTTACAAGTTCAATTAACTTCAGGCAGAACAGGGAAAATGAAATTAGGATTTTATTGTATGGGGATACTTTTCACTGAAATTCAGGATTTCCCATTTAGAGTGACATATCAAATAAGTGCAAATTAGCTCCTCGCCTTAGCAGATGGGTGCAAATGGAATAACCCACTGAAGATCAAATGGAAGTAGAATGATCTTGTGTTCAGGAATTCATGCCTCCATATGTTTATTAGGGAACATTTGCTGAGTCCTTCCTGGAAAAGCCTGTGTGTGTGATGAGTTCTAGATATTCAAAACTGGAAGAAAAGATTCCCAAGTTAGTATATTTTATGGATTCTGACAGTTATATATAATAGGGAGTGGGGGTGGGGTGGAGTTGTGAATCATGAAAGTATGTTCATGAAGGAGTGGTGTCAGCAAGTAAGGGAGAATAAGAAAGGTGTTCTAGTCAAATAGCGTGCAAAGTTTTTTAGGCTGGAGAAAGCTGGGTAGGAAGGAAGGAAGGACAAGAATGTCTGGAATGGGAAGATGGAGAAGATAGAAGTAGTTAGGTTCAGAGCACAGGGATATTAAAGGAAAATACACTCTTGATACTCAGACGGAAGTGTAGATTCCCTCACCCTTTTGAAGAGGTAAAGCCAAGATTCACATTCTAACTTCTCAGGCTCACTTTGTCTGTCTTTTAAATCTGCACTGATTTCAATTTAGTAAATTAGAGGAAAAATAAAAACATTATTTCCAAGTTTTAAGCAGTCTAGGGCATTATTTAGCCTACTGTTTGGCTGTTCATTCCAAAATTCTCAGGTTTTTCTCACTTTCGAATTAAAGTAGAATGATCTTGTGCTCAGATCATTTTATTTTAATCGATTTATTACACCACTGTGAATTAGTTGGTTATTCACAAGTTAACTTCTGTGACACACATACTACATAATTTTAAGTCATTTCTGGCGTCCTAGACAATGCTAAAAGACCAATATTTGTACAACTATGTTGGGCACACAGAAGTAAAATTCAAATTGGCAAGGTTATTTTTATTACTTTTCCCATGTTGCTCCTATAATTAAGTCATCTTGCCTTGCATTTTCTATATTGTATAACAGGTGTCCTCACCTGTATAATAAATGTCTTCAATCTTCTCATTATAAATTGGAAATTGAACAGAAATGCATACATGCATACATGCATTTGTTGCTGTAGAAATTGAAGATAGTGCAGTTCTTTCTGAAAAAAAACAAAAACAAAAACAACTGATTGAAATTAATGTGAAATCGAACAGTACTATTCTTAGAAGGTGAAACTCATATTTTCCAGTTTATAGTACTAAGGATTAAATGTGCTTGGTTTTCTTGCAAGATGCACTGTACTCCTAAATTTAGTCATCTCATTAAGATTTCCATTCATGGGAAATGACTTCAAAGAACACATAAGACAAGCTTTTCACAAACGAGCTTTGATTGGATTAATTGGATTTGCATAAATTTTATGATGTGAATGTGTTTGCATCTTGGCTTCTTTCATTTAGAAGGGAGAACTTCAAGGAATTCGAAAGAGGAAACATTAAAGTTTGCAAAGGAAGCATGTAAAAGCAGTCAGGTTAATGACATGGCAAGAACAAACTAAAAGAAGCTAAAGTAGTAGGAGCTTTAACAATCTATTGACAGGTCAAGCCAGGAAGTTTGGGCATGGGAGAACAGAAACGCAAGACTTAGAGCACAAGATTTTGATGTTTCGTTCAACAGAAAATGGGGCTGGGACAACCCTAATACCTGAGATAGGTCTAATTACAGCGACTGGGGGAACCCATGGTACATTTAGGACCAGAAAGGCCAAGTCAAGATGGCTGCTTGGATGGTGGGCAGACAGGCTTCAGGCAAGCAGTTCTAATAAGGGGTTACATGGATATCAGACACCAGTTCTAAGCCAGAATTACAATGTATAATTATAATTCACTAATATAAACAAACAAGCAACAGAAAAGAATCAGAATCAAGAGGGAGCATAGGATACAACAGGCAGTAAGATGAGGTCCCAGGCACACAATTTGGGGTGCAAGGCTTGAGAGCCCACATCAGGATTGCCAGAAGCCAGAGATCAGGAACCATTCCATGAGGCAGAAATCCACAATCCAGGTGGTCAGAACTTAAATTTGGACAAGAGGAAACAGCAAATGAGAGGTAATGGAATTAAGGAAGCTTTGTATGGATCCACAGTCCCGACCTCACAGCTGATAGTGCAGAAGCTAGCAGAATGAACTTTGGTTCTGAGAATCATGTATTATATAATAATTTATATTGACAGTACAATAACATGGCTCTTTGCATTTGTGTAGTCCTAAATCACTCAGAGAATGGCTTCTAATAATCTCATGACATGGGTGAAGTCATTTAGAGATGATAAACTGAGGATCAGAGAAATTAGGATTGCTCACTGTCATGCAGTCAAAATATTGGCAGAGTTTAGATTATGATATTTTTTTCTGGCATTTAAAACCTTTGCTAGGTGCTTTGCAGTGAGTAAAGAAAAGGGCAGCTGGGATCAAGACAAATGAGAAGGACTGTTCTGACCTTAGGAAGTTCACAGTCCTGTAAGAATCTAGATGCATACAGAAAACCTTCAAAAGCTAAAATTTCAAAAACTCATTCCAGAACCTGGAGAGTTCCCAGAACCTGGAAGGCAGAGCCATTCACTGTTTAATGTATAAATGAATACCAAGTGCCATGCTCTCAGAGCCTAGTGAAGAAGGTAATCACCTTAACTCAGGCATGGAGAAGCCTTCTCTAGGAACATGGCATTTTCACCACGTCAAGTGTATCTGGATTTGGTTAGGAGGATGTGAGAATCAATATTTTACTGAGGCAAATTTAGAATCAGATATAGCTGGGTTTGAATCTTGCCTTTGCCACTAATCAGTATAATATGGAAATTGTCCTCATTGATTCTTAGTTTCCTCATTGTAGGTGCTAATGTATAAAAGTTATTACTTTTGAACATGTTAATTTGGAAAGGGTAATTTAGTTTTCATAACAGTTCTATCATTTTGTATTGTTATTACTTTTTTGAAGAAGAAACTATAATTCAAATAAGATTAAGTAATTTGCATAAAGTTAAGTAGTTTGAAACCAGGAGGTCTGCTGGGCTCCAGAATCCATTAGTTTTCCATACTCTTTGGGGACAGCAAGTAATGTGTTCCTGGGGTCTAGGAGGATTTCTGACAAGAAGGAACATGTTTGCTGCACTTAGTCCTGTTGATTATACCACACTGGAAGTTTGTAGAAGGAGAGAGCTTTCAACAAGTGAAGAGAGCAATAGTTTATGTGTAATTGAAACAAGTCCCAATGCAACATCAAATCATCATTAATGGAGAAATAGAGAAGAAGATTAGAGGATGGGATAAAAAAAATCTATATTAAAATTAAGTGGCTGAGATGCCATTTGAAAATGCAGCCCTTATAAAGTAATGTGATAGGCCTGTTGATATAAACATATATTCAACTCATGGTCTGAAATGGGAGTGAGTTGAAATAAACAGCTAGAGCATTTATGTTCTGTGACTATTTTAAACTAGAAGAAAATAGCTTAAGTGAACAACATTAAGTAGGATAGAGGTGACAGAAATATTGAGTGTCAGTTCCTTCACAGAGCATTGTCCAGGATGTTTGTATTTAAATCTCTCTTCATATGTCTTTTGTTAAGCCTCCTTTTTCCAAGTTACTGTCAGTTGATGTAGGATCCCAGATAAGTAGATGATAAGAATATGAGTATGAGGACTTGGGGGTTCTAATAATAGTGTAAAAAAGGAGACCATGCTGTGATGGGGCTGATGGGATGGATATAGTTTCTTTAAATATATTAAGGTATTACTGAAGATGTGAATCACAGATTGTCTGTATATGAGTATGTAGAAGGGTGCTGAAATACTGTCACTGATGTTTTGTGATAAGCCATTGCATGACTATAGTGTCAGGTATCCAAGTGGGTCCAATTGGATCCTGAGCATACCATAGCTAATGCCATTCATTCAGTTGGCAGGCATTCAATCTGTGGATCAATACAGCCAAACTGCTTTTCATTTCTCTTATATTATCCTTCCTTCCTTCCTTCCTTCCTTCCTTCCTTCCTTCCTTCCTTCCTTCCTTCCTTCCTGTCTGTCTTATCATCTGTCTTGAGCAATTACTTGTTGATTGCCTTCTCCATGCCAAGATTTGGGCCAAAGTTCTAGTGATAAAAAGATAAATAAAAACACCAGTAACTCATCATTCAGATGTAGTTAGTGCAGATATGAGAGTAATTTAAAACCATTTCTCCTTTTGCTATTAATGGACAAAAGTTGGAGCTGTCAAAAGATTTTACAACTTTGTGTAAAGTGACATTCCTATTCTGTTTCATAACTATACCACCATAGTTTGATTGAGTTTTGCGTGGATATTTTGAAAGACAGCACTCTTGATTTTTCACTGTGTCATTATTGTTTTCTTTGGTTATTGGTATATATGACTGATATACAGGTATTTCTTAAAGCTCCATCTACTATAGTATATATTATATCATACTACAAATGATATTAATGTTCTATAAGAGTCTTCTCTAAGAGGCCAGTTACTCCCAGAGGACAAATCTCCCTCTCTAATAAATGTCAGAGAGAAGTTCATACTTTATAGGGAAAACTAACCTGATTAAAAGCATGCTAGGAAGGTACACTCAAATGATATCAGCATGAGGAACTCGATGGTTCACAGAGAATTTATTGAACTTGCAGCATTCACATAACTTGTGTTTCTAAAAAGATCACTCAAGAATCCTAGGTGATAAACAAAAAATCATCTTCGAGAAAAAACAGGTTAGAAATTCTTGATACATTAGCACATACCATAGAAACAGCGACAGCCTTATGTTCAGGCAGTAGAAAAAAAAAATCAGAGTGCAAATTCTGTGAATTGATTCCACAGTGATCTGTTTGTTTTATTTGGAATATAAAAGAATAATGTGTGACATATTGATTGCTGTAAGTTACACCTTAGATGTGATTGATATGTCAGAACTGAATCTAATTCAGAATCAAGACAGATGTCAGGAAAGTCGATTAAAATACCTATCCAAGATACTAGAGTTGCACATATATATTTATTTAGTACATCCACAAATGTATGCCCAGTTTCTCAGTGGAGTCAACATCATAGGGCATTTTGTCTTTCAAAGACCAAGACACTACGATAAAGAAACATGATGAATAGTCTTCCAAAAGTTCTTCTCATATTTAATTTTAGATTTATACCTTTGAAAATCAATCAGATATGCATGCTAAATAAAGCCTCAAAAATCTGTGTTCATGATACCCATGCAGCTCTTTCCTCAGCTCTGGTTCCTTTCAAAACATGTAATCCATTAAACAACTGTGATTGCTGAGCAATTACCTGCAGCTCTGGCTAGGCCAGGGAACATAAAAATAGAATCAAGACACCTGAGACCCAATAGAAGTACAATGCAAAAACATATTAAATTTTGTGGTAGCCACATTAAAAATTAAAAAGAAACAGGTAAAGTTCATATAAGTTATTTTTCATCTTTTTTGGCACTAAGTCTTCTAATCCACTTAGACTTTTACACTTTTTTACTGTACTTCTCAATTTGGACCAGTTGTCTTCTGAGTACTTAATAGCCAAGTGCTCAAGATTACTGGCAATTACATTGGGTAGGGCAGATCTAGAATTTTTTTTCCCCTCTGTTTTAAAGAAACTTCGTGGTGTTTGCAGCTACATTTTCTAAGGTGATATGCACCTTTTGGATCTGTATTTCAGAAGGTGCCTGAATCCATTTTTATGATTTTATCAAATTAATAAATATTTGGTTTACTGTTTCAAGTATGATTTTTAAATCGTGTTTTTAAAAATAAAATACACTTTTTTCATCAAGCATAAGAAATAGAGAAATATGAGACAATATCAGAACATTTTTGTAGTTCATACTTGGATCAGACCATATTACAGATTTCCCTTCAATGTGTCTCCCTGTGGGAGGAAAAGATCCATTGCTGTAGGTGGATTCTTACCCACCTCCTAACACCCTTTTCCTATTGTATGTGTTA
Organism: Glaucomys volans; assembly: GCA_020662805.1. NCBI lineage: Eukaryota > Metazoa > Chordata > Mammalia > Rodentia > Sciuridae > Glaucomys > Glaucomys volans. Next base: position 243,607 of record JAJEJO010005746.1, read on the forward strand.
AAGAAGTTGTGAAGAAAGGTTAATCATGGCATCAGTGGGGCATTCTTGCTTTTATTTTTCTTTCTCTTTTTAAAGGAGATTATCTAGTCTGATGCACATCATGGCAGCAAGTGTCCACAAGATTGCAAGATCTATATATTTTCTGGGTCCACAGCTGAGACTGTATCCGTGGCACAGTCCATTTAATATAAGAATTGATTTATACAATTCTAGCATGCAGGTAGCTTGCAAGGCACAGGATTAAACAATGAAAACAAAATCCTCAAGGATCTCACACTGTAGTGGGAGAACAGTATTTAAGACTATTCCAAACATTGACATCTGTTGCCCAACACTACCCTCAGCAGGACATATCATTTATTCTTTGTTGGTGTGGTAGAGCATGGGCCCAGATGTCCTGATATCCTGGAAATAGGAGCTGTTCCTTGCTTTCTCACTTTTATTAAAGGTCCTACTTATGTTAATGTTCCAGCCTCTTCATTTTCAAAGCAAATATCCCTGTCAGAAGTTTATGTTTGTGTGCTTAATTATTGGAGGCATCAGATTAGGTGGGATAGATATTAGGAGAAGTCAGTACATTATTATCTCTAAATTCATGGGGGGCATATTCATATTATTCAGATATTACCACAGAAATATCATTGTTGACAGCTTTATTCACAGTGCAAGTACTGGCAACAAAGATGGTGCTGTGACCTTAAAAGGCTTCAGTTCATCTGTATGCATGGATTAGTGCCTCTCACTGCTTTCTATAGATTTCCAAGTATATGAATCACATGCTGTGATTTTTTTGTCAATGAAGGGACAATGCAAAATCTGTTTTCCTATGGTTCCAATTTGCAAGTGCTTTTGTTGTCAGGATGTTTTTTGACAAAAATGGAAATTAGACTTAAAAAAACTATCATGCATCAGAACAGGGTGAGGCAGAGCCCCACTCTACAACTTGGTGGAATGAATTAAGTTAGAAGGAGCTGGTGTGGGGCATATTTGAGGAATGGACACAGTAGAAGGACAGAAAGGTAGCCTCCTTTGGAGATCCTCAGGGCCTCTAGTCCTACAACAAAACATAGGCTTTGGAAGGAACAGTTGCAGAAGACAGGTATTTCAGGAAATGATCTGTATGGGTGGGGATGGGGGGTCTTCATGAACAGTGATGGCATGTCTGAGAGGCAGCTACAACACAGCTCCCAGGAATCCAGAAGCAGGAGGCTTAAAAAAAAAATTCCTTCACTAAGCCAGAAAATAGTGTCTTAATCACCTTACAGCTCAGCAACAAAATCCTGGAGCTTGGAAAATGGAAATCCACAGGTAGGTGGTCAAAGCGGAAACTCAGAAATAGGGTCATATTAACAGAATTCAGGTGCAAAATAGAAACTGCATTTCAGGAACAATGAATAAATCTTGTGATCAAATGTAGGTCAGAATGTTCAACCTGAATTAGCAGAAAAGGAGACCTGATTCCCAGTCACAGAGCTGGGGCTATAGCTACTTATACCTCTCCATCCCAGTGTCAGGATTTTCAATGATTAGGGAAGACTGAGCTTATAGTTTGGGGAGAACTGGGAAAGAAATATATTCAAGTGCCCTAATATTGTGAAGCAGGTGGTACAGAGGTGAAAAGGAAACTCTTGCAGTCCATTTCAGAGCTTCCCCTCCTCTACGCCTCACCTAATGGATTTAATCACTAAGTCAAACCCACTATTGGGTCCTTTAAGGTCAGATTGTTTGTTTGAGGAAGTTATTCTGTTGAGCCAATGATCCTGGTTTTCTGAAAGGCAAAGGCAATGTGAAAAAGTTTTCTCTCTCTTCAAGCTGCTTCCTAGAGCTGACCACCAACAACCTCCCTGCTGCCATTTACTTCCTCAGATCCTTTGTAGCACTGAATGTGGCTGGTCACCGTCTCTTGAAGTCTGTCTCCTCCTGGTGTCCATGGCATGATGATTTCCTTCCATCTCACTGTCATGGCTGCTTGGTTTCCTCTGTTTGCTTCTTATTTATTTCCCACTCCCCAAATGAGGGTGATCTCTGAATTTGCCCTTGAGCCTCTCCCTCTGCCCTCCAGTCCTCAGTATCTGCATATGTTCCTTTGCCTTTCTGCAGCTGCATCCCTGGTTCATTACCTGGAAAGGATTACAGCAGCAGCAACTTTCTGGGTTTTCCTCTTCATCTTGTCTCCCCTGCTTCCTTCCACTTTGGTTTTTCTAAAGTGTAGGTTCGAGCTCCTTCCTTCCCTGCAAGGAAATTTCGTGGCCTTCCACTGTGAGTAGAATTAAATACTAGCTTCTCACCTGGATCCTATAGCATTTTCATCATAGTGGCCAAATAATCTCCCATTGGTCCCCATATCTAGCCTGCATGGCAGCCAAATCCAGTCACTCACTGTTTCTCAAGGACACCCTATACCTCACTTCCTCAGAGACTATCTCTGTTCTCTGTTCAGTGATTGTGGTAACCCTGTCTCTTGGTTTACCTAGGACAGACCCTGTTTAATCCTGTTGTCCTGGTATCAGTGACATTAAGCTTCCCATTTCACACTCACTAGTATAGTACTTTGCATGATAAATTATATGGTCATCCTCTCTAGAAAGCTGTTTCTCCTGCTCCTTTTCTCAATCTTATTCCTCAGTCTGCAGTCTGTTTAATTTGCTTATAAACTTAGCCCCGTCTTTTTCATCATGTGCCATATAAAAAGCATGAACTTTCATGATGTTTACTCCCTCCTCTGCAACTATCACCAATTTAATATGTTCTCTTCCTACTTTCAACCCTACATTTACCAGCATAGTATGCAGTAATCTGTATTCACATATAATTTGTGTCTTCTAAATTTATCTTCATGGCACTTCCCAAATTTAGGGCCTTAGTCTTTATATCAATTAAGTTTCTTTCATCTGCAAATGACAGAAAACTCCGACATAAACATTTAATCAATAAGGAAAATTTATTACTTCATGTAACAAGAATTGGCAAATTAGGGTTGCTCAAACATAACAAAATATCTGAGCATCAGAGCCACGATCCAGGTGTCTCTTCCGTCTCCTCTTCTATAATACATGTCTCCTCTACTCTTGGTGGCCCCCCTCCTGATTGTACAGTGCCACCCTTGCTCTAGAGTTCTCACCCAAATGTGATGATGACTAGCAGAAAAATAATATTTCTCACATGTATCCCTTTTTAACAGCACAAACCCCTATTTGAGAGGCACCCATCTCTAGCAAAAGTCCCACACTTCATTGGACAAAGCTTCTTCACAAATTAAGACTAAAATAGCCCTAGGTCTGTGGACAGGACCATTAGGACTTAACAATCACTTATCCTTTCAGCCTGAGAACAGCCCTGAGTCCCCTGACAATCATGCTCTTTTGAGAAGGTTGACAACTGAACAAAACTAAATCTCTTTTAGGAAAAGGAATAGGTAGTGTTGTTTAGAAAAACAAGTGTCTACTAATATAAGTTTGGGGTCAATCAATAATTACTGAATGGAATTTTAATTTTATGTCAGGATAGAATTTTAATTTATCTCAGTTTTCTAGTGATACCATGTGCTATAAAATATGATGTTAAAACTACTTAAAAGTTTTTCAATACTGCATATAACAGGATCATTTTAATACCATTTTGCTTAAGTTTATATGGAAGATGATAAGTATGATTTTGAAAGAAAACTTGATTGAGATTTTAATAGCCATTTAAAACTGCTGACCAGCAAACTGCTCAGAATTGCTCATTAAGTGGAATTGTTTCCTGTTGCTTTTTGAGGGAATGTTTTTCCCCGGTATTTGAGTCCTATAGGACTTAAATGTTCATAGGATTTCAAATATCTGTTATAAATTTACCTTTTGGTATTGAATTGCAGAATCCTCCAAATGCCTACCAACTGTGAAATATGACAAACAGTAGGTCAGAAAATCATGATTTTGAAATGTCCTGTTGAACTCAGGGGAGCTTGTAGGGCAAGGCTGCTAAATGAGAATGCAGTCTATTATGCCCTTTAGGGACTCTCTCTCTTTCTATCCAGTGTCAGTTCAGGCCCCACATCACTCAGGATCCTCCACAGTTAAGTCAGAGATGGAGCCAGAGAATTTGCAGCTTGCCTGCAGTTCTTGCAAAGCACGTGGTACTGTTTAGTGCAGATGGGTGCCTATTCAACCTTCTGAATTGTCCTTACCACGCAGCAACACAGACATCCTAGTGGGGAAACCACAGGGGCCCAGCACCCTCTGGGCTGTCATGAGAAGAACCCAGTTCTATGAAAGTGAAAATATTCCACACAATAAGAGCAAGAGAAGTTTCTGTTTAGTTCTTTTGCCCATTTCTGGATTGAGTTACGGGTGTGTGTGTTAAGTGTTCTGAGTTCTTTATATGTTCTGGATTTTAATCCCCTATTAGAGGTGTAGCTGGCCAAGATTTTCTCCCATTCTGTAGGCTGTCTTTTCATGTTCTTAATTATTTCCTTCATGCTATGCAGAAGCTTTTTAGTTTGATGTCATCCAACTTCTTAATTCTTGCTTTTATTTATTGTTTTTGGGAGGTCTTGTTAAGGAAATTGGTGCCAGCACATATATGATGGAGTATTGAGACTAAATTTTCTTTTAGTTGTAAAGTTTCTGGTCTAATTCCTAAGTGTTTGATCCATTCCAATCTGAGTTTTGTGTCGGGTGAGAGATAGGGGTCCGGTTTCAGTTTTCTACATAAAGCATAGAGTTTTCCAAGCATCATTTGTTTTAAAAGTTTATAAGGCTGTTTAAAATGCTGTTTTAAAAGACAGTTTAAAAGGCTTTCTTTTTTCCAAAATATATTTTTGGCACCTTTGTCAAATATCAGATCGCTATAGGTTTGTGGGTTTGTCTCTCTGTGTCTTCTGTTTTGTTCCATTGGTCTTCATGACTATTTTTATACCTATATCTTGCTGTTTTTGTTACTGCAGCTCAGTAGGATAATTTCAGATCAGATGTTGTGATGCCTCCTGCTTCACTTTTCTTGCTTACTTATCAAAAGAAGAAGTAAATAGCCAACACATATGAAAAAAATGTTGAATATCTCTAGCAATCAGGGAAATGCAAATCAAAGCAACACTAATATTTCATCTCACTCCAGTTAGAATGATCAAGAATATCAACAACAATAAATGCTGGCAAAGTTGTGGGAAAAACCCACACTTGTACATTATTGGTGGGACTGCAGACTAGTACAAGAACTCTGGAAGGCAGTATGGAAGTTTCTCAAAAAACTAGGGATGGAACCACCAGATATCCCATTCCTTAGTATTCTCCCAAATATCTAAAATTGACATACTGCAGCAACCCAACCACATCAATATTTTATAGCAACACAATTTACAGTAGCTAAATTATGGAAATCAACCCAAATGCCCATCAATAGATGGATGGATTAAGAAATTATGATCTATATACATCACAATGATATAATTATATAATTATAATCACAATTATATAGCATGATAATGAAGTTCTACTCAGCTACAAAAAGAGTTATGGCATTTGATGGGAAATTAATGGAAATGGAGAATATCATGCTAAGTAAAATTAGCCAAACTCAGAAACTCAAAGGTTAAATGTTTTCTCTCATATTCAGAAGATAGAGTAAAATACAGGAAAGTGTTAGAGAAGGATAGGGTTAGAAAAACACAATCAAATATAAATTAATAGATAGGCAAAAGGAAGTCGAGTAGATTAGACGAAGAAGGTGGGAGAGGGGAGGTAGGATGGGAGGGAAAACGGAGAGGGGAACGGAGGGGATTATGAACTCAAAGATTTCCATGCATGTATGAGTTTGTCAGGATGAACCCAACTACTATGTATAATGTAAAGCTCTAATAAAAAATGAAATGATAAGGAAGATGAATTCTGTTTCTGAATAATATAGAAAGGACAGAACAGAGGAAAACTACATCTAAAACCTTCATTCAACATTGCTGAACAGAGTTATGAACTGTGGTGTCAGAGAACTTGGAGCTGGCATTTCATGTTCTCAGTACACACTTGCTAACTGCTGAGATATGATGACTCTAAATATTTTGACAACCCATAATAGAACTCAATAGACAAGCAGACAATAAAATTATGTATGATTTGGACATTTGGGTGTTTATTCTTGAAGTTTGAAGGGGCTGTATGATTGGTTTCCTTCCAAGTATAAAAGTCATGGAGTCTTAGCTGAAGGTAATTTTTACATGCATGTTCAAATGGAAATGCTAATCAGAATCTTGTAGGGAAGGGTTGTGGGGAAAATAGCATAGAATGTAAGTAATATATGGAGAACAGTGGGCTTCAAAAATATATTTTCCCCTTAAAAAGTAGAGTCGAATCTTGCACATCACTTCTGTAGGCTTCTGCTATGCTAGTCAACATCTGCAAAAAGTATTGTTGGGGAAATAATATTAATTTATAACTTTTCTTCAAATTTTTCTTTTCCTTAAATGAACTTTTTCTTAATGTTATCTGAAATCTTAATTTCTTCACCTCCCACAAAACTGCCCCATCACCAACATTTTAAAAGGCATTTCTGATTCTCAAGATAAGATGCATTAGTCTGGGAATGCACCACAGAAATTAATCCTCTGAGCCCCATCACACTCTGCCCACCAGTATAGACTCTCTTCTTCTCTTTGTTTGATGAAATGCAATGTTTTCCTAGAGCATCTTGTCAGACTTACTTAGCTTCTTTAGAGAACATATTTCTATGCCTATGTTTGTAATTTACCCCAATTACAGAATAGGTAATTGGGAGAAATTATAAGGGCAAATGGTGAGAAAAAGTTTTTAACATTTGTTTCTTAAAAAAAGCAAATAATAAAATATCATAAGTTAAGTTTGGTTTTTAATAATAAAGTAGGTTAATTTGTATCTCATAAAGTTCTTTGACTCTATTCTTACAAAAGTCCTTTATGATGAATATCATATTCAAACTGGAGTCCTACTGCCTGGGTTTAACTCTCAGGTCTCCCATTTACTACTAGCTATGAGAACTCTGGAAAATTCCTCTTCATGTGTCAGTTTTATTTTTTTTAATTTCCTTATTTTTTTAATTGTTCATTGACCTTTATTTATTTACTTATACGTGGTGCTAAGAATTGAAGTCAATGCTTCACACATGCTAGGGAAGCACTCTACCACTGAGCCACAACCCCAGCCCATATCAGTTTTCTTATCTGTGAATGAGGTAGTAATACTTACCTCATAGGGTAGTTTTGGGGACCATACAAATTAATACATATAAATGTTAGAACAGGAGCTCTCTTTTTGGGTGGGGGGAGGGTTTGGTCAATGGCAAGTGCTTTATGCTACTTCTTAAATGGCAAAGGGAATAAATATATTTATGAATTTATATAATAAGTACATATCACAAGCTGGAATTAAAAGCATTTGTGATAATAAATAATCATCTTTTAAAAAATATATTTCCCATTATCTATTGGAAAGACTTAAATTGGCTTGCTTAATAAATTCAACTGATTCAGAACTGGCAGGGTTTTGCATTTAAATTATAATTATACCTTTTGCTAATACACCGCGAGCAGTAATCTGGAATGTTGCGCTTACACCAAATACAAATGAGTCCAGACTGCAAAATGAATTGATGTTCCAAGATTCATCTCATTCATTTATTTTTGGGTTTCAATCATGCTCTTCTTTGTACATTCTCATCAAACATTTTTAATGGCTTGGTAAGTATAAGGATTTCCTATGTAATCATCATTTACTGTTCTCGTGAAAGCATTTTAAAAATAAAGTCCTTCAAATGTCTAGTCCTTTTTTCAGTAAAATTGAATGGCCTTAAAAGACATTTGTTCTGGCAGTCTGTGTAAAGGCAGGAGAGATGAAAGCCAAGAAAACCGGAAGAAGATGGCCTCCAGGGAATGATCTGTATGATGAATTTGAAATTACAAGGAATAGTGTCTCTGCTTTCTCAGGCAGAGCTGTCACCTCGAAAGCCTATTTCCATAAAAGGCGAGTGTTATTTGGGGTATCATGGTTTAGTCTATTGAATACATATTGCTGTGATGCCCCAGTAGGGCTCTTGAAGGTGACCCCTAATAATTCGGTTCCCTTGTACCACAGAAACCTGTATTTTGGTACAGAAGAAATCTCAACCACACAGCAACATAAATTGAACCAGCAAAAAGAACAACAGAAATACAATAAAAGAAAAGGGGGTAGAATTATGGTCTGTTACCAGACAGTGATGAAGAAGCAGCACATAGGCTCAAGATCCTGATAATTCTCCCCAGATACAGTTGTCAATAGACATCCCAGGAAGTCAAGTGGGGAAAAGTATAGCTCTCTGTGCTGTAAGGAAATAATATTGCTCTTAGCAAAGCATGTATTTGAAAGGTAAGGTAAATCCCAGTATGCTCCCCTGGCCACTTTCCACAGCACATAAATCTCAAAACACTACTTAAATGCCTTTTTATTTCCCACCTCTGTCACCTTTAGAGTAATATTTTTCCTTCCCATTGGTGAATTAATACTTGTTCTCCTTCATATTAAACTTTCCTCTCTCCTCTTCCTAATATCCAAGGAGGTAGAGAAGGAGTTCCTTGCCACTTAGTTGCCTTTTTTCACCTTTACTTTTTCTTTCTCAAAATCTCTCATTCTTTCTCCATTTGTCATATAATAGCTACACTAGCTAATCATCCTTCTTCAATTCAAATTTCTCCTTCCCAAGAAGGAAGATGACTTTTGCTGTTACCTATTCTCACTAGAGTTTTTGAGGTACAAGCTCCACTAGTTGCTTTAAGAAGGATAGTTCCTAGAATATAGATTTCCAAGATGAAATAAATTTGGAAAACACTGAGCAGTAAAGCTGACAGTTTTCTTTAGCAGCTTGTCAATCTTTTGATTCATGCAGAAAAGTTAATGAGCAGGAAATTATAAACTCAGAAGGTCAGACAAGAAAGCTTTAACTTGTTGAACTTTTCTTCCTAACTAAAGTACAATAATAAAATACCGCAGGGTCAAGTAGAACTCTGGAATTAGACTGCATGGGGTTGAATCCTGGCTTCATGTCTCAGTAGCTGAATAACCTTATGGTTTGGGTGTGGTCTGGCGTGCCCCTCAAGGGTTCATGAGTAGGAAACTCGTCCTCAGTATGCCAGTTGGGACCTTTAAGAGGTGGGGCCTAGTGGGAGGGGGAGTGTCTTTGTTAGAAGCATTGCCCTTGGAAGGGATTAAGGTAGTTCCCATGAGACCCCTGAGTTAATTCTACTGAGAGGGTTGTCATGAAACAACCAGCTTAGCCATTCCCCAGCCTCTTCAGTTTCCCTTCTTGCCTGTCTGACCGTGTGATCTCTCCCTCTTTCTGGACTTGCCCCATGGTGCCATTTACCATGATGTGACACAAACAAAGCAGCCCTCACCAAAGCCAAGATGCTCAGTGTCTTTTGTATTTTTAGCTTCTACAACTGTGAGCTAAATAAATCTTTCCTTTATTTTAAAGTTATCCAGCCTCAGGTATTTTACTATAGCAGTAGAAAAAGGACTAAAACAGTAAGTCACACAGTATCTCTAAGCTTTTGTGTTCTTACCTATAAGATGAAAATGATAAAATAATGCCATTATGGAGCTCTTGATGTATTAAGATTCATTTGAATCTTCTGGAGGGGTTTGAGGTTATAGATTATTTTTGCTGCTTTTTCTTGACCAATAATCTTTTATTCCCCTACGAAATATTATTTAACATCCTGCTAAGTAGAGTTAGAGAAGTACTGACCTAAGGACATTTAATTTTGTTTGTGATTCAGACATTTCCAAAATTCTTCATCACCCAAAGTCCCCCAAAATATTTACATTTTATAAATGTTGTCCTTTTATTTTGATAGAGAGGACATGAATTCTAAAGTATATTTTAGAAAAGCTTGCTAATAGCTTATCTACTAATTTTACTTAATTCTAAGTTAACTTTTTTGAGGACTAATGGGAACATTATAACAGTGTTGGCCTCCAGCAGATCTGTGAACATGGAGAAACCAGCCTAAGATAGTAAAATAATAATCACAAACAACAAGCATACAAAATGAGTTTGTATTACAGTGCTCTTATAATTCATTTTTCTTATTGCTTGTGTTTTCCACATTTATATGAATGGTTGAGCAAAGCATAAATTTTATGTGAAGTTTAATCAGCAACATTTATTTTAGCTAGGAAAGTATTTTAATGGTTTTCACAAAGTTGTTTTCATTTTTCTAAAAAATAAGTCTTGAGTGTAGTGTGTAAATCTATGCCTTCTTGTTAAGGGACCACAACTCCTTTTGCTATATTGTCCTACTGCCCCTTCACCCACTCATACACTGAAATTATAGTGTCAGAACTTTCACGGTATCCAAAAATTGCTCTAAAATTTGAAGCAGTTGCTCCAAACTGCTCTAAAATTACCTCTTGCAGGCATCCCAGGTGCCCTCACTCCATTACTAGAAACACTAACTCATTGCAAATTCAAGTTGGAGACAACCTTCAAGGTCATTGTGTAGTGATGGCTAAAATTTACATAGGGCTTGCTTGTACCAGCCCTTGGTCTAAGAATTTTGACAATTAACTCATGTAATCCCCACAATAGCCCCACAATGGCATCATTTCTCCATCTTACAGGTAAGAACAATGAGGTGAAAAGAGGTTTAGTGACTTACCTTGGGTCCTTCCTCTACTGAGATGAGTCCAGTGCTAAGTCATGCATTCTGGTTCTCAGGTTCTTAACAGTACTGCATGGTAGAAAGTAAGCCTTTCCAGTGGGGGCAAACGTTCTAGGAAGCAGGTCCTCCATGCTCACGTCCTCAGGCTCTGGAGGGTTACTGCTGACAACTCTACCTGGATGAGGCTGAAGAATACTGGATGCATTTCTGCAAAGAATGTTCCAGAAAGGAGCACCAAGTTCTTCATGTAGGTTTGGTCCCTTACATACCCAGCCATCACTTATACTTAATGTCATCCTTTATTTATTTTCTAGCATTATCTGCACATGTGTCTAGACTGGCAAATAAGTTGTAAGCTTCTTTGTGGCCTTCTCCATTTTAGACAAAATGAACTATGCAGTGAACTTTGAGGCCAGTGTCATGAGTGAACTGGTCAGGTGCTGAGCATTGACTAAACTGAGTCTTCTTGGTTAGGACTTTTCTATCTGGAAAGTGAGAATGTTCAATTTCTTTATACTTTAGGAACTTTTAACTTCTCTTTCTAGCACAGCCACAAGTACAGAATACTTATTTGTTCAAATAAATATCCAAAAATTGCTTTGAAAATCTCCCTAACAAATTTTAAATGTGTGGTAATCTGGAGTTTTAGGCTCCTTGAATTACCCTGCTTCTCTGAGAACCTAGCTGGCTAGACCCCACCCCACCCCCAGAATTGCTGAGTCAGTAGGGCTGTGGTGGGGCCTGAGAACATGCATTTCTAGAAGTCCCAGGAACTGCTGCTGCTTGTTCAGAGACCACATTTGAGAACCACCGACCATGGAGCTCCTGAAATAGACAAATATTCCACTGGTTTCCCAGTTAAGAGATGAGTTAATAGGCTTATCCCACCTGATGGTTTGGATGAGTTTCATACATTTCTTATCCCCTAGTAGCTTCATTTTGGGGGTATTGATCTTTAAGACTGCCAACCTTAACTCAAAAGAATAAATCCAATTCTTTACCTCATGTCTTTCTATCTAAGCTGCCTTTTGATTCACCTCTTCACTTGAACTGTCCTCTCCCCAGGGCAGTAGGGCCTTCTGTTGCCACATGCACACCATCTTAACCACAGCTAATAACAGGTATTGATTGTGCTTTATTTTCTTCATATGTATCTGAATTTTAATAACACTATTTACCCCATAAATTTGAAGATTAGGTAAATATTTGAAAAGCAGAATAGTGCCTACAACCTACCAAATTCCCCCCTTAGAGTATCACCCTCAGGATTTCTGTTATGGCGTATACCACCTCAGCTCTCATTTATTTTTCTTTATCCCCTTTAGAGGCAAATTTTTATGGAAAGAACCTTTCATATCATTATGACAAATTAAAAAACCAACACCACCTGAGAAATAGAAGGGAGCCCTAGAATAAATACAATAAAAGCCAGTAGTTTTCAAGTCTCACCAGTTATTTTTTCTGCTAAAGACTATAAAACTGAAACTCAGTCTTTAAAAAAAAAAAAAAAAAACAAGAAAATTAGCAAGTTATAGCTGCTATAACAAAACCCCCACATTTCACTGGCTTCATACATAAGAGTTATCTTTTACTTCTCTAGGAGGTCAGAGCAGGTCTTATGACTGCAGGACCTTCCAACTTGTGGCAGCAACAACTGCTGGAGCCCAGAGATGTCTGCTTCCAGCCTGGATATGGGGATGAGAAAATGGAGAAAAAACTCCCAATTTTTTTTACCTCTTTGATCTGAAATTGAAACATGTCTTTTATCTTAATATTCTTTTGGGACAAATCCATCAATTCAAATGTTCAAGGAATGTTGTTCAGACTAGGTAGCCACTTCCCATGAAAATTTTCACAAGTATGTGAAACAAAACATAAGTTATTTACCTCAATGTAGTCATTCCATAATGTATACACTTTTCTGAGCATGTAGTATATGACAAATACATACTTTTTGTCAACTAAATATAAATGAATTAATTAAAAACAAAGAAAGACTGTTTTTGGTGGTCCAATTATGAAATGTTTTTAGTTATAGGAAGATATAACCACAGTCATTTAACTGCTAGAATGGATTGTACAACTGTTGTATAAACAAATATGTCATTTCTTCAGTTAAATTAATTCTCATCTATCCTGACCTCAGTTCCACTCAGAAACCATGTTCAGAGAAGTTAGCAACTGTATAACTCAGTATAATGATGAAATGTAAGAAGCTTTGGCTTTTCTGCATCAGGACACAAAGTTAATGAGACAAAACCTAGTGCAACTTTTTACCTCAGTATAGTTTCAATTTTCCTTGGCTAACTTGAACTTGATGATGGGAAATGAGTTCTTTGCATAAGCCCTTGCACATTTGCCAAAATACAAATTATGTTGGATAGGAACCTAAATATAAATATTTAAAATTTTAAGTTAGCACCTATTTTTTACAGATTATCATTTTTTAAGATATTGTTTCACTCACATCCGAAATGTTGAACATATGCCAAATACTGTCACACCGATTGCATGACTTCCACTGCTACAGTACATCTAAAATAGTTTTCTTGTACCAATTTCAAACCAATGATGCTTGGATAGGTTTGAGTCACCACCAGAGAGGAATTTATAATTGGGGTCTTACTAATGAAAGCTTAAAGACTTTTGGAATATGACATTTGATAAAGATTGATAATGATTCCATGATTTTAGAAAAATTTGCTTCAGTATTTTGTCATGAAGCTGTATAGATAGCAAAGGTTGAGCGTCTGGGATGTGAGGTATGACAGTGCTCATATTGGTGACATTTATACACTTATATCTGGGGATTTATGATTCATGCCTGCAGTTTTGTGGGTTACTATTCATTAGAAAGTTTGGGCTTTTTACTCACTGCCAAATGAGATCATGGATAAGAACAAAATTGTCCTCAAAGACAGGACAGAGATGCAGATAGGTAATTAGACAGGGCAGTATATAGGTCCAGGGTAATAGGCAAGGCAGGGTTAAAAGGGCTTCATAATATTCAACACTGAGTTAAGTAAAGCCTAATATGGTGACCCAGGAAGAGGATGGAGTGTAACAGGGAGATACTGCTCAAGTTTGGGAAGTTCTGTGAATGTGGTGCAGAGAATCTGCCTCTAGCCTGGGTTCAGGAGCAGAATTCTTACTGCTGAGGAGGTAGAGTCATGTGGTCCCCAAGGAGAGGATTCTGACTCAAGGATCAATTCCTCTGCTCAGACTCAATCCTGGCTGGATGGGTAAATCAGCATCAGCCCTTCATTATTAGCTCTGAGCTGTTAATGGGCATTTCACCACATTCTGCATCAGGTTGACAAGGACCATGAGCAGTCACTAACCTTCCAGGGAATTGCTCCAGAGCTTCCTGCAGAGCTGGAGCACAGGAAGGGGTTTTGCTTCTCTTGCAGAGGAAGAGGGAACAGAGATGAGGCTATAACCAGATGGGGGGCATGGCTGAAAGGCAGATGCAAGGGGAAGGAAGTGGGGACTTGATCATTGTATACATGGTACTCTAGCCCATGCTCTACCAGTAGACATTTTTTCATCCCTTCTCTTTCACATTCCAGTCCATAGAGAACTTTTGCTGAGGTGAGAGAGGAGTGCACCCACAAAAGGCTGACCCTTGGGAGGCTGGTTGATTTCTTCCCACAAGGGCCACAGGGTTCCCTCCTGAGGTCCTGCTCCTTTCTTACTTTTGTAGGCAGTTGGTGCCTGTGGCAGCAGGAGGGGAGCCCGCCATGGCCCTAAGTTCATCTCAGCTAACATGATTCATCACTTGAACTCTCTCTGGAAATAACTCTTATTTGCTAGTTTGTGGAAGAAAGGAAATTTTATCAAGGAAAGCTACAAAATGACAATGCTGTTAGCATTCTCATGGCTGGTTTCTGTGCCCTTGGAGTGGATGGTTGTGTTTCTGACTTTTCCACTTCAAGGGAGAGCAAACCTATTACATTCTTTACCTAAGGGCTGTTTTGGGAACCTAATGAGAATAGCAGCCAGTGACTCCTGAATTAAGAACCCTTCTTGACAAAGATAGAAAATGACCCAAACACCAGGTCCTCAGTTCCACATAATAGGCCAAGGTCTGCAAAGAAGTCATGGAAGATCAAAAGAAACAATGGAGTTGTGATGCAGGGTGTGAAGTACTTAGGCCTTTGTTGGAAGACTGGCATGTGTAACAGGACTAGGAAAGTCATCTTTCTATACTCAGTCCTCTTATACCTGGACATCTGAAGAGTTTTGAAGGTGCTTATGAGGTGTTGTATAGCCAAAACCTTCCCTTTAAAACTGTAAAACTGCTAGGACTATGGTGTAACTCCAAAGTGTGGAGCCATGGTGTGGGGGGCCAGAGAATTGACCTCTCTTGTCCTGGAAAAGCTGGTGGAAAAGTTTGCAAGTTCCTAGGTTGAGACTGTCTTCAAAATAGCTCTGAACTAGGGTTTGGATTCTGACTGTGCACTGTGTGATTCAGGCACATTTAACTTTTCAATTTACCTTTGAATAGGTTTCCTCATATCTAAAATGAGTAGATTGAACTGGATTTCACTCACTGATAATAGCATTCACATTTATTGTCAATCACTGAGCTTTAAAACTGCAAGTATAAACATTATACAGTCCCCGCCTCAGAGAAGCTTCCAGCTGAGTGGAGGAGACAGATGTGACGGATACTTATAAAACCATATGGAAATCACCATAATAAATGTACAATGTGCTTTTGAAACACAGAGAAGGGAAGGATGAATTGCACCAGAGATAAACATAAGCTTGCAATAGAGCAGGCAATATTTAAATCATGTCTTGCATACTCAGCAATGTCCTGCTTACCAAGCTATATTGAGCCATGGACCAAGTATAAAAGCCTATGTGTGTGGAAATGCTGAGCATGTCTGGAGGCTGTATAAGAGAGCAAAAGCTGAAAATCATGGATCTAGGTTGAGCTATAAATGATCTGTTATGACAAGGCCTGCTAATCTATAAGCTATGAGGTCTTGAAATTGAACACAGAAAATTTCGATTGCACAAATTTTATTTTTTTTCTTTTGCTTTGATTCTTATATTAATAATCATTTCAAATAAATGGTGTTTTTCAATAGGGAATATTATACAGAAATCAAAACATACATCATGGATGAATAAAATATTTAATTAAAATGTCATCAAATATTGGGCTGGGTTTGTGGCTCAGTGGTAGAGTGCTTGCCTAGCACATGTGAGGCACTAGCTTTAATTCTCAGCACCACATAAAAGATAAATAACTAATATAAAGGTATTGTGTCCAACTACAACTAAAACTACAAAAAATTTTTTTTTAAAAGTCATCAAATATTCCATACAGCATGATACGTTTTAACTTTTTGGGGGGAGATGGTATTGGAGATTGAACCCAGGGGTGCTTAACCACTGAGCCATTTCCCCAGTCCTCCAGTCCTCTTTATTTTTCATTTTAAGACAAGCTCTCACTAAGTTGCTTAGGACTTTGCTAAGTTGCTGAGGCTGGCTCTGAAGTCTTGATTCTCCTGCCTTAGCCTCCTGAGCTGCTGGAATTACAGGTGTGCACCACCATGCCCAACTTGACAATTTTTAATATGGAAAATATTAACATATTCAAAATAAGATACCGTGATTTCCTCCATGCATCTTTCACCCGGCTTCTATCTTGGCAAATCTTGTGTCATCTACATCTCTTGTTACTTCTCCCCTCCTTTATTATTTTCAAGAAAATTTTAAACATCATATGATACAAATTTTATTTTTAATAGAGCAATCTGTCAGTAGACAGTTTGAACAAGGGAAGTGAATTCCAAGGATACTGTAAGGCAGGGAAAAAGTGATGAGGGGCTAAATTTTAAAATAAAAATAGTGATAGAAGTGGAAGTGAACATACATGAAATAGAATTAAAGTATGAAATCATCATGATTTAAGAATTGATTGAAATTCAGTTGCACCAGAGGAATAACTTTAAAAGATCTTTTGTACAACATGGTGACTATAGATAATAACAGGGTACTGTTTACTTAAAAATTGCTAAGAAAGCAGATTTTAAGTGTTCTTGCCACAAAAATAGAATAAGTATGAGGCAACACATGTTAATTAGCTTGATTTAGCCATTTCATAATGTATACATATTTTAAAATCATATTGCACATTGTCCACCCTAAAAAATATATGTTCTTTTCTATTCTTTTTCACTGGGAAATTGAACCCAGGGGTGCTTAACCACTGAGCCACATCCCCAGCAGCCCTGTTTATATTTTATTTTGAAACAAATTCTCCCTAAGTTGCTTAGTTCCTCACTAAATTTCTGAGACTGGCTTTGAGCTTGCAGTCCTCTTGTCTCAGCCTCCTGAGTCACTGGAAAAATATACATTTTTGTAGATTAAGCATAATAAAAATAAAAGCAAGTGATGGAGAGAGGTACATGAGAGAAGAATGATCAGCATGATATTTAAATGATATATAAGGTTATGAGGAGAGGTGCTTGAGTGTCCAAGTGAAGGGTGGGTGGACTCATTGAGGAGGTGACATGAAAGAACAGGAGGTTTGGAGTGGGACCCATAGCTTTGTTTGGATGTGAAAGCTGTGAGGCTTTTAGTAGGTAGATCTGAGCTTGTTGAGATCTTGCCATTCAGAAGGTGGATGAAGTCCTGTATCTGGAGTTCAGGAGAGAGATGAATATTTAGGATTCCTGAGAATAACAGAGGTGGGGAAACCTTAGGAAGTATGAAGTCCACCAGGGAGTGATTTTGGAAGAAGAAAAGAGCCAACACAAAATACCAGAGTACATAGAATATAGGTTTGTAATTCACTGACCAAAGCCTTTATTTCAAATTCAAGAAAGAGAAATGTATGCATTAGATTCAATATGACCTGACTTTAAATCAGTCAGAAGGAAGGACAGAAATAGGAGGAAAATAAACAATGAAGAATCCTTTGTCTCTCCTACTGGTGTGCTAAGGTTAGGAAGAAAGAGTAGATAAGAGCATCAGTTATTACAGCAGTATCATTAATTGCAAATGATTATATATATATATATATATATATATGTGTGTGTGCCTATATATATGTGTGTGCATATATATATATATATATATATATCAGATTGAGTACTAATGCTATTGGTGTTAATAGCATTATTATTGTTACATTATTATTATTATTAATGGTACTGTTGTTCCCAATAACTATTTCAATGATTATGATCCTGGTTAACATTTACCAAGTGCTATTTAAATGCCTTCAAGGTCAGGGTAATCTATTTGAGCTTCTACTGGGGTCCAACAGAAAGCTACCAGGAAAAGGCAACCTCCTGGCACCTCCTGACACTTTCTGGTTGGGTTTGTTTACCACCACTCTTCCTTTAAGTGTAGCCAGGATCATACTCTATCTTTCTTTGATGTTGTCTTAATGTATGGTTTCCTAGAAGGAGGTGAAAAATAAGATCAGATGTGCAAAAGATTTATTAAGAAAAGCAACTCTGAAAGACAAAGGTTGGAGGGTAATCTAGAGAAAGTAGAGAGAGCCTACAGACTCTCACCCATGTGATGATGGAGGTGTTACCTGGATCAGAGAATGGGAAGGAAGCAGAATCAGGTGGGAAGTGCCCCAGACTATATAGCACAGTTCCAAGAAAGATTAGTCCAAACTCATGGGGAATATGAAAACCAAACTGCCTGGTAGAGGTATCCCATGTCACAGAGAAATAGTCATGTCTTAGTGCTCCATTATGCTGTCATTGCTAGGACCAGCCTTTAGGAAGAGTTGCCTCAACAGAGACACAGTAGTATGTCCAGCACCCCAAGCTACCACAGATGCCCTCAGTCACTCATGACAATTCTTCCTAAGTGTTCTACTAGCAGATATCACCTAAACCAGTCAAATATAACTCAGCATGTGCAGCCCTGTACCCTTATTAATTACTTTGCTTACATCTTCTATGAACATCATTGCCTCACACTGTGTCCTAACTCAGAAGGCATTTACTGAAATGCATTCATCATCATAATAATTTCATTTTCAACACTTAAATTAATGTGAGAACTATTAACAATGGGAGTTTTCAGTCAGGAAGATGGGGGGGAGAATTCAGACAGTTTTGTTTGGATGACGAGTTCCATAAAGGGAAGGAGAACTAGAGCTTGTAAATTAGACAGACTTCACTGGAGGAAAGCAGACACCAACGTCTAAGCTTGTATGTTTGATGAGATTAAGCTCAAGTAGACAGACAGAACACAGTCTCCAGAGAATATGGTGGATAGGGTTAGTGTAGGCCAAGAACTGGCACAAGGATGCCCATAGAGATGTAATGGACATGTAAGACATCAGATCCCAGTGAATCTCTTCTTTCTGAGAACTACCCACTCTACCCAGAAAGCTAGGTTTTTATATACTGTGACACACTTTCTTTATCTTGGTTCATTGAATCTTAGGAGATTCCTACCTGAGGGAATTGGCACTGGAGTTGAGTAAATCTGTCAGTTGAACCATTTCCTTAAACTAAGCTAAAATGTTCAAGATAAGGCTCAAGGCTGTTGGAACCACTGTTTATGTTAGGAAGCAGAAGAACTAGCTTGCAGAAAGATACAAATAAGTCACAACCTCAAGGACCTGATAGGTGAGACAGTGAGACTCCAGAGCAAGAGCAAGAGTGAGATTGAGAGAGAGCCATTGCCTGGACTACAGAGGACCTTCTGTTGGTGGAACTAATCTCTGAGCCCCTTCCTGAGGGTTCTGAGATAATCTGCCAACTCTCGAATTCAATTCTCTATTTTTCTTAAGTCAATTTGAGTATCTTTTATTTTGTTTAATTTTTGAGTGAGTATCTTATAGCAGCCAAATACCATTGACTGAGGCACTTTTGTGGCAAATATACACAATACACAAATTCAAAAGCATGAAATGTGCTGAGATGCACCAAGCAAGAGATCAGCATTAGGGAAGATACTGGTGTTATGGTCACAGTGGGCTCTTGTGCTCAGAAGATCAGATAAAGAAAGGTACAACTGTAAAGGGAATAAGACTATTGGGACTTCTTGCCAGGGCAGAAGGGAGACAGAGCACTGACCAAGAGAGCGTCAAATTGGCTCCCAAAGGAGACACCTCGTTCTATTCATGTGGAAAGGTGGTAGGGGAGGTCTGGAGTGTAGGAATGTTAGTTTTTAGGTACATTTCACTTCAACCTCTCGGGAGGAGTAGTTAACCTGTCATCATTCATCCCAGTCAAATATTATATCTCTTGTATTTCATATGGATGCTGCGTCCTGTATAAACATCTCTGCCCTGTGATAAGGATGAGTTGCTATAGCTCTTCAGAGAACACACAGGTAGGGAGTGGAAAAAACACACACCATGTGAGTAACAAGTTAAGGACTTGGGAATTTGCTGTTTGAGTAACTCCTCACCAGTTTTATCCTTTATGTTTGTCCTCGGAGAGTCCTAGCAGAGTATCCTGGTTTTCATGCTACACCTGGTTTGTGAAACCCATAAGATCATTGGAAAGTTAGTGAGAGGAGGTAGGAGAAGACTCATAATCCTCTCAATAGCTAGCATGGTGGGACACAAGGAAAAGCACATACCATGCTTCAATAGCTGAGGAGCCTAGCAGTGCATTTGACCTTTCCTGGGGATGGTGAGTGTCTCATTTCTGCCCAACAGTTGTTAGACAGTTGTTATTCTCTTAAGCTTAAGTGATGCTGCTTTTTATGGGAATCCCTGACTGCCTCACTGGGAAAAGTGGTCTTGGAAAGAGTGGCCCACATGAGGCAGTTCTGTCTGAAAGCAATCTGATAATGAAAAAAGTTATGAAGTCAGAGACTGCACATACAAGATCTGGTTATAGGAACTAAGGAATAAAATAGAGCCTTCAGCACAGGAACAATACAGAAGTTGGTTATCAAAGGTCAGGAAAATATTAAAATCAGACTAGGACATTCTGATCTATTGAACATGAGATCTATTGAGGATGGGATTCATTTATGCATTCAGTAAGAATTTTAGATATGTATTATCAGCTTGAGTTTGGGTCCAGGATGCTATAAGGTGAGGCCAGCCTAGACTGGACACCCATGACAGCTACTGTGCAGAAAAGGAGGAGGGCTGCTATAGTGTAAGGAACTGGTAAGTCATGAAATGGAATGCATAGTACATTGTTAGAATTTGAAACATTCTATGGCAAGACAGATCAAGAAGGAGCTAAAATTGAAAATCCAGAAAGCATCATGGTGGTGGTAATTTATTTTGAGGAGCAGCATAGAAGAGGAAGGACATGAAAGACTTATTCAGAAAGGAAAATAAGGTGTCAAACATGTATTTGTCTATTTGTTAGTTTTTACAAGGCCCCAGTGACAGCTGATGTATCTGCCTCCTTTGACCAGATGAACCATTTAATCACACAGCTGCTCTGCTTCACCAAAGTCAAAGTTAAAATTAGGAGGAATTTGGAAGTTCTAGTCTTTCCTATTTCAATTCAGGCTCACCAGAAAGACAACTCCAGACTTTTAAATATAGTTCAGCTCAATGTCTTCTGGTTTAACCTTGAACTCTGGCCTTCTTAGAAGAAGAGGTATAGGTACAGGTTAACAAATCTGACCAAATTATATTATTATATAGTGTACATGTAACAATGAATTCCACTAATGTGTATAATATACCAATAAAAAAGGGTCAAAAATTAAGAAAGACAGAAAAAGGGTACAGTAAGAAAAGAGGAAAAGGAAATAGAAATAAGAATGAAAATTATTAGATGCTGGGGTAAAAGAAGGTTGAACACCTAATTGCTATGACCCTCTCTCTACTGTTGCTTACTACTTTGAATATCTTGTAATCATAGATATTACTTTTTATGTAGACTCCAGAAACTTTTTCCTTGTGTCTTAGTTTGTTTTCTGGTGCTAAAACAGAACACCTGAGAGAGGGTAACATAAATGGAGGTTTATTTAGCTACAGTTTCAGAGACTGGAGAGTCCAAGAGCATGGTGCCAACATCTGCTCAAATCGTGGTGAGGATCTTGCTGCATCATAACATGGTAGAGGGTATTGCAGGGCAAGACAGAGCCAGTGTAGCTTGGGTCTCTCTTCCCCTTCTTATAAAGCTGCTGATGCAGTCAGGGGGTCCTCGAGTTCATGATTTCATTGTATCCTAGTTACCTTCCAAAGGGCCCACTCCCAAATACATCTAACACATGACTTTGGGAATTAAATTTCCTCATGAATTCTGGGGAACACACCCAAACTGTAGCACGTGGGGAGGGTCAGTGACTCCCTATTAGGGCATGTTAATTAATCTTGACAAGACTTACTAAAAACACACTTAACAATGACAAATTCACAGGCATATTATTGACTCTAGTTTCCTTTTCTCTTAATCTTATTTCTTATGCTTTTGTTCTTGGTATTAAATGGAGCCAACAGTTATGAGGATGCATAAGAAATTTCTCCTGGATTGACTGTCCCGAAGGGAACTAAACGGGAACTAAATATTTTATCTCCTTTAAGTTTCCATATCCTCATCTGTAAAATGAGATAATAATACTTGCTCTAATTATCTTGCTGGTGACTTTAAAGCTATGTAGAAAAACCACTGCAACTGGTGCAAAACAGAGTGGAAGATAGCCAGGTCCTTCAAATCAGCAAGTAGAGCAGAGAGTCTATACCAGAACCCAGCTTTCCTTACTGGCTCTTGGGCAATTCATTTGAGTTCCAAGTCTTGATTTCTTCACTTGTAAAAGCGGTGTGATATTATTCCCTGTCTCATCTGATTTTTATGAGGATTAAAATAACACATTTATACTAAAGTATAAAGAATATGTTACTCCTCAGTATTTATCCAGAAGGACTAAAATCAGCATACTATAGTATGCTGATGTACATATAGTGTGGCTGATGTACAGCCACATCAATGTTTATAGCAACACAATTCACAATAGTCAAGTTATAGTGCCTGTCAGCAGATGAATGGATAAAGAAAATGTGGTATATATACACAATGGAGTTTAACTCAGCCATAAAGAAGAATGAAATAATGATATTTGCTGGTAAATGGATAGAACTGGAAAGCATCATCCTAGGTGAAATAATCCAGACCCAGAAAGTCAAGGGTCAAATGTTTTCTCTCATATGAAGAAGCTAGAGAAAAATAAGAGGGGAAAAAAGGGTGTGGGGTCCCATGAAAACAGAAGAGAGATCAATGGAATAGAGGAAGGGAATTAAGAGAGAGGAAGAAGGGACAGGGAAATGGAGGAATGGTAGAATTAAATTGACCAAACTATCCTGTGTACATATATGACAATACCACAGTGAATTTCATCTTCATGTATATCCATAATTTACTAATTTAAAAAAAAAACTCTAAATAAGTAGGATGACTAGTAGAATACAGGAAACAGGGGGAGGAAGACAAGAGGGAAAAGGGAATTATTAGGGACTAAGTTGGAATAAATTATATTTTGTGCTTTTATGACTATATCTAAATGAACCCTAATAGTATATATAACTATAATATACTAATGAAAAAGAGTATGCTAATCATTACAATTTTTAATAATGTATTGGATGAGAACAATCTTAAGGCCAAATGTATGAACTGATTTTTTTTCTTATAAAGGTATTTCTGTGATTTGTAATTATAGTATGTTTATACCAGATCTTTAAGTATCTGTGAAACTATTTTGAATTCTATAGAAGACATATTTAAACAAGACACAGTCACTTATAAGTCATGAGACTCAGGCAGACACCACAAATAACTGAGTACTTTAAAGATCCTTTCTATATTTCACTTTTAATGAAGGCTTTTAGAAAACAAAATTGTTATAGTCTGTTTTATTGATAATTTATCATTTTCATACTCCCTTGAATTGAGATAAATATGATTTTTATATATAGTGACAAAGTTATAATGAAAGATAGAAAGATATAAAAGCAAATGTGTGTTTTGCATCAAGATTGTTACAAAAGGAGTGCCTTTTGCATTTTTTTAAAAAAACACATTTACACTGGTTACATTCTAATATCCTCTAATCTTTTATTTCTTTGCAAGATAATAGTTGGAGAAACTGCTGTGTTTTGCCTACAACTAGCTACAAGGGATTTTGAAAACCAGGAAAAAACAATTTTAACTGGAGACTGTTGCTATATAAACCCACTGGTGCGCCGAACTGTCCGATTTCTTGGTATGTGTTCACTGAATTTTTATTCTTGCCAGAACAATGTTGATGCATAAACTGACTTTTTAAATGACCCATGTCTTAACTGTATACAAATATTTCAACTTGGTTTTATAAATGAACATCACATACTATGTTCTCTCTAAGGTTTCAAGACCCCTCCTCTGGCTATTATTTGCACAGAACGGAAAAAAATAGTGGATATGCTTTAAGAAACTAACAATTTTATAATTAAATGGTTTTTAGTGTTTATGAAATGTCAGATGGTGATTGGGGAGAAATGATAGGGGAATAGGTTGTTCAACAATGCAAAGGTAAAGACTGGCAGCTAGGCAAGAACAAGAAATTTTGCACTTAATAAGCAGAACTTCAGGCTCAATTTCTATATTTTTATGAAAACAAAATATATTGTTGATATTATTAGACAAGATTCACTGATGCTTTAACTCTCAACTCAAATGTTAGCTCTAATAAATATGAACATTCACTGACAAATTACTGAACATCTTCAATTCAATAAAACTTGGTCAAGACCAATTCTTTAACTAACACAATAAAATTTAATATAAATTATGATTTCCTGAATTCATCATATAAAAATGAGTATATCTGTATAAACTGTATATTTTAAGATGAATTTCGAACACTATTAAGAGTACACTGAGGATAGTGTAACACTTAAATATTAATCTCTTACGGAAAGGATTGAGATGGAAACTTTGGAGATGTTAGATTAGGTGACCTAATCTATATGTAAACTAATTAGAGATGAACCAGATGCCATCATGGCTATATATCTCTTTAAAGACAAAAGGTCTTCCTACCCAAGATTGTTATTTTAATCACTATCATAATATGTCTCTTGAAGTCTTCGTTTATCTTGTTGAAGAATAACTTTTATATGAAGCCTAAAAGGATCTTTTCACTTGCAGCAATACTGTGTTCTTAACTCATGTCTCTTTGTGTGAGAAACACTTAATAACAAAATAAATAATAAGCAATAATATATGTAAAACTGAAAGTACTTGATGAAATTGATGCTTTCCTAAATCCTGTTAAGCAAGCTATATTGTGCCTATTTAACCAATCAAGTTTCTGCATTTATATACACATTTCTAAAGGATTTGTGGCACAAAGTGTACTTTAAAGTCTCTGTAAAACATTTAGGAGAGTTTGATTTGTTTCTTGTTCCTTATCATGATTCATGTGTTTCTGGTTTGTTTTAATAAAATGAAAGTTTGTAATCAAAGCATCACTGCATCAAAGGATCTCACTTTGTATAGTGACTTTATCCTTGAGGTTAGATCCCTCATGGGATCCCACTTTAATAATTATCTGTGTAGTCAACCACAATATTGGCCTTGGGCCTGATACACTGACATTTTAGTTCTGAAGGACATTTGGAAACTTCACAAGTATCAAGAGACATTTCCATATGCTTATCAAATATTTCTATTTTAAACAGGCAGACCTATTACACTAGATAAAAAAGAATGGTTTCGTTAAATAAAATGAGTACATCTTAGCCTAGATTTCAAAGGAGTACAGACAAAGAAAGCCTGTAATTTAGATTCCTGTGCTTGGCCCTGGAAGTTTTGGAAGGAGAGGTTGTGTACATTAGCATCTTACTGAGTTCAGTTCTCTTATTTCTCTGTCTCTCCCAAATTTCTGCTTTTGATAGCCTTTACTTTGTGAGATTCATGGAATGCTGGTGAGATATAAAGAAAGATATTCTTATTGTTTCCTTTTGGAAGTTTAAGATAAAAGGAGAACTAATGTCTTTGTGTCATTGAGATGCTATGTGCAGATTTTTGTGCATAAATTTTTATGTGTAAGTCTTACATAATATTGTGAAAATTTTAAAAAACAGCCATGTATCTAATACTAGAAAATTATTTGATCCTGCACAACTTTCATGATTTCCCATATGACAGTTAGTAATGATTAAAAGACTTTGAAAACAAACAATCCAGAAATATGTGACTAAGAAGAAAAGCATCTAAATTTTATAATAAAATCAGATGACTTTTTAATGAACCAACTGTTTTAAGAAGGATTATGTCAAGTTTGCAAAGGTCCTGATGGATTTGATTTCCAAAATTATAGAAGAATGGGTTTCTTTACACCAGCATAGTCTCCCTGAAAGTCAACTAAGTTCAGTTGAAGACATTGGCAAAGAATTTATCTTGCCCAAGTAGAAAAATAAGTTTTGACAATGACCAATGACATTGAATTTAGAAAATGTTTTTGGTATTCAAGTAAATTGGCAAGTTCTTTATAACAGGAGGAAAAAAATCTATATACTTATTTTTATACCTCCAGGTGACCAGAGTAAATAAATTTGAATATTGTAAAGATAATTGAAAACTTATTATATTCATTTTTTTATTATTTACTAAATCGCCCCACATTTGATAGTAGAAAGCCAATCTGTAAAAGATAAGCTGTTCTGTGCCTTTTAAAATGTGTTTCTGAAGACACTGCAGAGCTTCATCTGAGAGCATTCTGTTTTACTTAAGATTTTACATGATATTTAAATGAGAACTGATGGCTTTGGATTTTACTGCTAATTGGCACCTCCAGCAGAGTTAATATCAGTCTGAATGGGCTGAAGAGGCATAATCAAAGGGAGTCAACTGCTTTGCTTTATGTTAGTGAGATAAGAAATATTTTCAGAAGCAGGGAAAATATAAAGATTGGTAATATGAGTAAAACATGATAGACTATACCCTCTCAAGGGATACATGGCTCCATTTAAAAAATCACATTACCCAAACAGTCTTAGAATATATTTTCTTCTTTTATATCTTATAAACCTGCCATGCATAAAAATGCAGCCAGTGGTAGACAGCTCAATATGTTAAATAATTTAACACTCCCACTACTCCAGAAAGCCAAGGGAGAAACTGGGGAGGAGTGAAATGAGAAGAACCAGGTGTATATAAATATATGGAGAATTTTATTGTTTCTGAAATATTTCATTTTGGCTTGTTGTAAATTGACATACAACAAAAACCACAACAAAAAAGCAGATTGCTAAAATTGTTTGTTTTCTTCCTCAGGGATTTATACCTTTGGATTATTTGCTACAGATATCTTTGTAAATGCGGGACAAGTTGTTACAGGAAATCTGGCTCCACATTTCCTTGCCCTGTGTAAGCCCAACTACACAGCACTTGGATGCCAGCAGTACACACAGTTCATCAGTGGGGAAGAGGCTTGCACAGGCAACCCGGATCTCATCATGAGAGCAAGGAAAACATTCCCATCCAAAGAAGCAGCTCTCAGTGTCTACGCAGCCATGTATCTGACAGTAAGTAAGGATTATAAACCTGTTTTAGTCTGTGTTTCTGTTCTCCCTTCCCATGCAGAAATTCTTTTCCTCGCCATAACAAAAGTCACTTATAGGACATTAATAGCTTTCTATTGCCCATTCAATTCATTTCTAATAATTGCTATTTACACTGTGGATAAAATTAGAAGTCCGTTGACTCTCATGAGACTGTGTGGGTTGTTGGTTGTATTAAAAATATAGCCATTAGCATTTCTATTTATGCATGTATTTGTCTTTGTGTTAAATAGGACTTAATGGAAA
Organism: Glaucomys volans; assembly: GCA_020662805.1. Classification (NCBI taxonomy): domain Eukaryota; kingdom Metazoa; phylum Chordata; class Mammalia; order Rodentia; family Sciuridae; genus Glaucomys; species Glaucomys volans. The sequence continues at coordinate 271,017 of JAJEJO010005746.1, forward strand.
CAAATTTGCTCTGTAGC
>JAJEJO010005746.1:271433-283136 GCA_020662805.1 Glaucomys volans
TTTTACAAAAAAAAAAAAATTGAGAAAATTTATATAGAGTTACGGAGACCCATTTCTTCCTCTAGTGCCTACTGACTTGTAGAGTTTTGTCTCTTTCAATTCTTCTTTTGCCTTCTTACTTTGCTCTCTGACTCCATTGCTATCATTGCCCTTGATTCCCTTAGCCCATCAACTTGGTTTTCTTCTTATGGTAAGGTGCCTCTAGTTCAATGTGAAATATGCTAACCCATGTATATTCTTTCCTCTTCACAAAGTTGCTTGACTATATGTTCCATCTCTGCTTGAATATAAAGCGTCCAGCCTTAAAATGAAGGCTTTAAAAAGAAGCGAATCAGAAGTCATAAAATCCTTTTCACTCATTGCCATCACATCTAAATCTGATGTTCATATTCTGTCTATGCATGAATTGCAAATATATCTGCACATAAATATATGATCAAGCTAATAATGGAAGATAAATTCCAAAATTCTCTCTCACTCCAACTACTGTTGCATGAATATGTTAGCACTAACAGAAATTATATTTTGCTGTGTAACCAGCATTCACTATTCATAGTTAATATGTAACTATGAGAATAAAATACTTAGTCTTTTTAGTCCATCAAAATAGTATTTTAAAAAATGTGATTATGGGAGAAGACATTATCTCCTATGTACTGGAAGAATCTTAATATTTTATCTTGTTCATGTCTGCTGGCTATCTGCAAGCATTTGTTTTTAGCAACTTATGCATTATAAAATATACTGTTCTAATCTGTATGAAAGACTTGGAGATATTAATGATAATGATTAATTATAATTATTATAGCAGAAATTTACTGAGCATTTACTATGTGTCCCACATTAATTGCTTCAATTTTGCTAACATTTCATACTTTACTAATTCTTACTTATAACATTACATTTTATTATTTGTTACTATTACTTATTTAATAATTGATTATTTGTGCTAACTTACTAAATCTACATAAAATTTTCTTGACATATGCTTTTGTTGAGCTTTTTTATTAATTTTTTATTTGTTCTAATTAATTGTACATGACAGTAGAATACATTTATACATTTTGATAAATCACACATAAATGAAGTATAATTTCTCTTTTTTCTGACTATAGATATTGTAGGATCACATCAGTCATGAGGTCATATATGTACATGAGGTAATAATGTCTGTTTCACTTTATTATCCTTCCTATCCCTTCCCCTCCCTTCACTCCCCTCTACCTAATGTAAAGTAACTCCGTTCTTCCCTAGCCCCTCCTGCCCCCCTGCTTATTGTGAATTAGCATCCATATATCAGAGAAAACACTTGGCTTTTGGTTTTTGTGTTTGGCTTATTTCACTTAGCATGATATTCTCCAACTCCATCCATTAACAGGCAAATGCCATAATTTCATTCTTCTTTAAAGCTGAGTAATATTCCATTGTTTATATATACAATATTTTCTTTACCCATTCATCTGTTTGAAGGGCACCTAGGTTGGTTCCACAGTTTAGCTATTTTAAGTTGAGCTGCTATAAACATAGATGTGGCTGTGTCACTGTAGTATGCTGATTTTAAGTCCTTTGGGTATATACTCAGGAGTGGGATAGCTGGGTCAAATGGTGGTTCCAGGAGACACATGTGCTTTTATTACACCCATAGATACACCATAAATTTCCTGGTGACAGTGATTCTGAATGCTCCAGATAGGAAACATTAAATCAAGCTAGTTGTAATATGTGCATGATCAGCTGAATTCCCTCCTCCTCCTGCACAATCCCAGCATCAGCAAAGTTTAAAGATGAGGGTGCAATGTAGATGAGTTTAGAGAACAATCATTGAATAAGCATTCCAACACTTGGATACCTTCTATCATTAAATGTGGTTCAGATTGAAAGTTAGGATCCCTGCCTCTAATTACATTGATGGGTTCCTCTGTCTTGAACAATAGATTCTGTTCTCTGCTGACTGCTTTTCTCTCTTCCCTACCACGTGCGTGTGTGTGTGTGTGTGTGTGTGTGTGAGAGAGAGAGAGAGAGAGAGAGAGAGTATGTGGGTGGGTGGGTGGCTGCTATGGCAACTCTAACTCCTGCTGCAAATGCAAGCCTTGCAGTCAGGTTTTGCCATTATATTTGAACTTATACACAAATGTGTTTCTTCCCAGATTTGAAATATTTGCTAGAATTTCCATGTGCAAGTAAATAGGAGAAAACAGCCATGTGGTCAACATTCTCTGTGGAGATGGTCATATGACTATATTTGGAGATATATTTACTAAGTGTTGATGACAAACATATCTAAACATAAATAAAAATAAATGAGCCCCATGAAGATGTATTTTAATAACAATTGAGAAATATTGTCTGGTGCTTCTCTATAGGGATTACTAAATAAAATAAGGAATTTGAACTCTCCCTTAGCATCTGACTTTAATTAAGGCTTTGGAGATAATTTGATTACAGAGCTGTCTTTTGGTTTACTGAGAACATGCAGGAAAGTAAATCCCTATTCCTATTTTTGCAAATAGTGTTGTTTTTCCAAGAAAAAATTCTGAATATTATTTAACCTTCAACTATCAAATTTATAATTCAATGTTAAATTACATTAGAATATTTAAAATTAGCTTTATGATATTTCTTTTTGTATGAAATGAGTAATGTATTTTCTAATTAAGAGCAAATGAATTTTGAAATCAAGAATGAAAAACCATGTTTTGTGGCTTTCCAGTTGACCCCATGAATCACTAAAATGGAAAGACATAAAATCATCTCTTTGGGTCACTTTCAGCTCTGGCATTAGATTTTTTTATTATTATTATTGAAAGAAATGAAAGTCAGCTACATTTGTTGACCTCTTTCCATTCTATATCACTTCCTTATCAACTGACCTAACCCTCAAAACAACAGTCTCCCATCCTCAGGATTCAGTGGGTTGCCTTTCATTTTCCTGGTATTCTATCCTGTCTTCTCTACTGGGTCATTTGCAGGAGTCTGAGCTCTGCTGGGGCAACTTGAATAGCTGAGCTTCTCCCTTCCTAGGAGGTCTTTCTTGCAGGTAGTTTTCCCTGATAGCATCTCAGAGCTTCCTCCTAACAGGGTGAAGGCCCAAGCTATAATCTTGAGGTTTAGGCTCCTTCAACAGCACCATCACTGAATTCTGCCTGTCCAAACCGATCCCAAAGCTGCCCAAATGGTTTTGGGTGCAGAGATTCCACCTCTAAATAGGAGATGTAGCCATGACTGATTGTAAGGAGATGAATATACTGAAATGGGAAGAGTTTGTAGACATTGAACATTTATTTCAGTGTTTTCTATAATATTAGTGGGGAACTAAAATATCATTTCCCTCTGACCTCCTAGTCACTGGTGACCACTCATCAGCATCACTGAACCTTCACTTCCCACATGGTCATCTTGTGCAATAAGCTCAGAGGGTCACGTGTGCAACAAACACCACTTACAGGCTGTTGTTTCGAAGGATAAATCAATACAACCAGTTGGAGTCAGCCTACTCTCCCCTTAGTGACTTTTCTTTTAATTTTGTATAGGAGCATGAATATCAGTGAATCTGGGGCATAGGAATTTAGGGAATGCATGCCAGTTTTCTTGTAGCAGTTGACTTCCTGAGACTGGATGGGGATTGTGTTTGGAGGAGAAGGATAGAAGATACTCTGGGCTGCCTTCATGTATTTGTCTTCCATGGCTGGTGAGACCCAGCCTGCTATCACAGAGCCATCCTCTAAGGCCTTCCCACTTAGGGAAAATTCAGTACTAAAATGTGTAAGGTCCCTGTGCTATAGATTTCAAATGAGAAAATTTGATTGTCTAGTAGGTGATCTATCAAAAATATTTATTGAGGGTGTCCTCACAGTGTGATTGCTATACTATTAGTGGAACTACTGGTGTTGATACCACTATTTTTAGTCAACCACAATCTCTCCTGTCAGTCTTCAGCTCAGTGTTATTGTTGGGGGTGATGAAAGATATACAAAAAGACATCTGTGAAGTACTCACTGGTTCCAAATGCATTTACTATCACGTACCCCTTTTATGATTCACCCTCCCTTTCCTCACATTCTTCCATGAACTCTATGTTGTTAAAATCTTCTATCTAATACATTTATTTTCCAATACCAACTTGGGCCTAGATAGTAAACAGTAACCCATAATAATAAAAGTATAATGATGCTATTTTGAAATCGCACACAGAATTATTAAAATTGTAGTGATGGTAATAAAGAGTTAATGATTAAAGACACATAGATACTCTGCATCTTTAATTTTACCAAACTTCCATAAATGACACTTATATTTGGGCATTCTGTGATGGACATGTGGCTTTATAAAGATACCAAGTTTTCCCGAAATTCCAGCATTTTGAATAATGTATCAGAACCTCTGAGCAACCTGAGATCACCAGGGTTGTCAACTGTCTTAATAGTTCTAGCTAAAAGCAAAAAGCATTGACATTTCAGTTAGTACACGTGGGCTTATTATGGGTAAATATACTATTCTATTAGGCTCTTTGAAGTATTGAAAAATATGTCACAGAATTCCATTAATGTGTCTGGACTTGCTTAGGTGTTAGCAAATTCCAGCGTGGGAACTACTGGCAGTAGCTCACACATCCTAATTAGAAAAAAGAAGACATACTATTATAGGACAATATAAGACATCCAGGGTTGCATTATAACTTATAGATACTGGGTATACTATTCCTTCATGGACCTTCCCCCTTAAAAAAAGACATTTAAATTTATGTTTTACAATAGGAATTCTATAAGGGCAAATTCAAAACATTATATAATAGATACTTTCTTCAACCTAAAAAGTTCACATTCTCTTTCTGATTTTAAAAGACTTGAAGACATTTTCAAATGTTCTTAGAAGTACTGTGGGCCCTAGATATTGTCCCTACCATACCCATTGGGTAAGTCTGTCCTGAGTATGGTCCATAATGAATGTTAGATCGAATGTGATTGCTAGTAGTGTTAGCTTTCTGTTGCTGTGATCAAAATACATAGCAAGAAAAACTTAGAGGAGGAAAAATTTTTATTTTGGCTCATGGTTTCAGAGGTCTAGTCCATGGTCAGCAGGTCCCTTTGTTCTGGGTCCAAGATGAGGCAGAATATAATGGCAGAAGACCATGGTGGAGGAACATTGCCCTTCAGCCAGAAAGCAGAGCGAAGGAAAGGGAAAGGAGCCAAAGGGAAGATGAGCCCTACTAGGGCATGAGGTGAGTCCTTCCCCAGCCATGCCCCACCTGCCCGCAGTTACCATACCCTTAGTCCATTCAAACTAGGAGGGACTGATTAGGTTGCAGCTCTCATAATCTTCTTATTTCATCTCTAAGTATTTTTACATTAACAGGAGCTTTGGGGGGACACTCATATCCAAACTATAACATTAATCAATCCAGTGACGACAATGAGAGCCACACATTGTCCAATATAGACAGGCAGCAGGGGCGAGGGCTAAGAGAGTAAGTGGCACTTGGGATGGGTCTGGAAGGTAGATACCATTGGGATGGGTACCTTCCAGGTGAGGCGGGCAGCAGGAGCAAAGACAGGGAGCAAGAAGCATGGAGGCAATCAAGAACATACAACTGGGGGGAACCTTATGGTGGGAGTATATGTGGGAAGTGGGATTTATGCATGAGCAAGAGTAAGTAAATCAGAAAGGCCTTGTAAACCAACCTGAGGCTCCGTGACTTGAGTTAATAAGCAACGTGGAGCTGAAAAATGATGTGACAAGAGCAATGCTTCAGAATGCTGGCATTTAATTCAATTCCATGGAGGTACTGAATGCCTATAATGCATCAGGTCTCTATGTACTGACATAAACTAAAGTAAAAATCATCTGCTAGGGAGTAAAGAGGAAATTAAAACAGTGGAGAAACTAAAAGTAAGAGAACCTTTAAGGAGACTGTCACCAGATCTCAGACAAATTTGACAAACATTTGGATTGAGCCAGTTTCTTGAAACTAGGAGCCCTAATGCCGATGAGACCAAGTCAAATGAAATAAAATGAAATTCATAGTTTCGAGGTAGGCAAGGAGCTGGGAATCTGTAAACTGCTATGATCCTGAGCCATAGCAGAACAGGTAAAAGTTGGAGCTGTGCCGAAATCTCTAGACGATCTCTTTTAAAGCACAGAAATAAAGTCAGGCCGACAGCGGGAACCGGTGTTCCTATGTGCACCTCAGGGTCTGCACATCATCACCAGCTCACCCAGACAGTGTGGCTAAATGTAGCCAAGTCCGTGGACCCCATCATCATATTCAATTCTGCTGTAAAACATGTAATTCTCTGTTTCAAAGCTCTGTCCCACGGCCACATCTATTGAAAAGCTGTTTGCATTGTCCTAGGTCCTTTATATGTGTGCATCCTCATGGTGGCCAAAATGAAAGCAATGCTGTCTTTATTGTACAGGTAACAAAACTGAGGATATTAGAAGCTAATTAACTTGTTCAAAGTTGTTCAGATACCAGGAGGGCAGCCCAGTGTGACTCCAAGGTCAACATTTGGTCTCTTACATCACACCACCTCCTGGGATATGCCCCCAGGAAAGAGAAGGCAGCCATATTTTGAGTGATCCTCAGGGGGTAGTGTCTCACACACAGTAGGTAGAGAAAACTTGTTAGTGGATTGTAATTGGAAGTTACATAATATAAATGAGGAAGATAGTTACAAAAATGTATGCACTCCAAAACTTCCTGTCTCATGTCCCACTTTCCAGGTGATCAAGTAGCTCAAGCACTAAAAGTAATATAAATGCTCTTTGTTATTAGATTTTAATTGTACTTTGATTTAAGGGAATGCATATTTTATTTTTATGACTTTTAATTTTAATGTTCTGCCCATTATTTAAGGAGTTAAAGAACTTTAATTGCTTTTTAAGATGACAACTAAGATATCTTTAATTTCTTTGCAATGTATAATAATTGACAACATAATATCATCATACTTAGTATTCACAGTGCTTATAGTTAATTAGAGCTCCACATTAGGTATTACCACTTTAACAGAGTCCAGCAGAACCCATTTTACAATGAGCATCTTTAAATTCACGGTTATTGGATACCTTGGCTAAGCAGCCCATGTCTGATAGGCCCAGTACCATGCTTAAGGCTGCTTTTCAAAAAACATGTAATTCTCTGCTGCAGGTGGCATGACCTTGCTCCTGCATTCCTGGGGCCTGCCTTGTGAGTTTTCCCACAGGGACTTACCATGAGCTACAGGTAGTGTTTTCCTACCACTGACACCTCAAGCATTATAGTGTCTGCTGAATCCCCCTGCCTGCAGCAAGGCTGCCTGCCTCACAGCCTTTGCCTTCTGCAGAGCCCTACCCTCCTCCAGGTCTCACTCAAAACTGTTCATGTCACCACATATCCTAGTCCATTTGTGCTAGCGCAACAAAATACCACAAACTAGGTAACTTATAAACAACAGAAATGTATTTCTTATAGTTATGAGGGCTGGGATTTCCAAGATCATCTCTGGCAGGCAGTGTCTGTTGAGGGCTGATTCCTGATTCATGGCTGTCAGCTTCTTGCTGGGTCTTCACACAGCAAAAGGGAACCTCTTTATGATCAGAGTCTTCATGACCTCATCAAGGCCCTATCTGCTAACACCATAATTTGGAGGTTAGGTTTCAACATTTGAGTTGGCAAGCACAAACCTTCAGACCAGAGCACTCAGTATACAGACCAGAGTATCATTCATGGTATAGGATGTTTCCCCAGGAACCCAAATGTCCTTACCATATGCTCTGCTTCCTTCTTTGTGGTTGGGACACAAGGTGCAGTCATTGTCTTTTACTTTGGAGGGAATGTCTAGCTTGCTCCTGACAACTGGATCCTTAAAAACTTTACCAAATTCCTAAGACCCTGAAATATTATAGAGTTTATCTCCCCAAACCTGGCATGCCTGTGAATTGCCAAGGCCTCCAGTGTGCTAATCATCGCTTATTTATCTTGCCTCATCAGCATGCAGTCCTCAATATTAAAGGTCAAAGACATCCAAATGGTGAGACACTGAAACTTTCATGTCTGTACAGATATGTTATGGCAGACAGTGGAGGAGTCAATATGATATACATTGTGATGTAGGAACTTCCTCTTTCTGGTGAATCTGAGCTTTTTCCCATCTGCTTTCTTGAGTGGAATACAGAAGACATATTGAGGCCACTATTACCTGGCTAAAGATTTGACAGTCTATACCTGTTCTCCAGGCCCTGTCCCAAGGGGTGAATGGGAATGTGATAGGAACCACCACTGTTGTATCTTGAGAGTTTAAGCAGTGACATTTAATCTTCACCATCCTCCTTCTCATAACACAATATTGTTTTTGATTGACTATCTTGTAGGGAATGTGAGAGTGTAGATTCAGGGGCTTCCAGTTGAATTCCCCCAATAAGGGGTTATTCCATTCGCTGAGTATTAGAGATGTATTAACAGATGTATTAAATTCAATAGGCCTACTGTGAGTCACACTCTGGCCTGGACTCATGCATTGTTATTTTCCTGATGATATCTATTCAGTAGTCTCATTGACTCTCTGTATATTTTGTCTTTAGGAAATAATAATGTTCTGCACACTATCTCTAGAACGTTCTGTGATTAAATTCCTTGGGCTGTCACTCTGGCCTTGCTCTTTCTTATAACGATTGATTCCCCTAGTTTTTGGCTTCTGGTGGTGAAGCACTCACACCTGGCTTTCATTTCTTCAGAGACTTTGTAGTCCCCATTAGTTTCAAAAAGCTCAACTCTATAATAGCCTCTCCTACTATCAGCTCTGACCTGCAGAGGGCAGGCACTGGTGGACTTCTGAGTGATGCTGATGTCCCTACATAATCCTCTGATGGGTCTTCAGAATTCATGTGCTATATACATTCCAGCAATACACACTTTTCTGAGCCCTTTAATTCCTTCCTCCACCATCTGCCAAGACATTTTAGCCATTTCCACTTCATTCAGATACAACCGTTGCTTTCCCCAGGCCTCTAGGAGCCAGGCCAGTAGGGACCTTTTACCACCCAAGAGAAAACTCAGCTTATAGCAGAAGAATCCTATCTTCCTTCTTTCCTTCCTTTCTTTTTTCCTTCCTCTTTTATGACACCATTTTTCTTAGGAGATCAGAGCAACTTACCTCTGTGGCTGCCACACCATTTTCATCTAATTCTAACTAGAGAGGAGCTAATAAGTTAACGCACAGCAAGAGATTAATAGCATGATGTATTATTTTCTGTGAACCTCCCCATGTCACATGCATTTGCATTTTTAGTGCCTTTGCTATGTAGGAAACAAATTATAGCATTGTAACTTCAGTTATCAAACTCCTCTTTAGTGGAGGATATAGTTGAAATCCAGGGGATTTCTTGGTACCTCTTCTATTATATTTCTATAAAGGTCACCTTTGTATGAACAGCTTGCCTTGAGCTATTTGCTTATTTATTCCATTTAAGGAAAATCTTGGAAGGGGAATGGAGGGCTTCAAATAACAAGTAGGGATTCCTCTATAAATAACACAGTGATTTAGTATATAAAATAATAATAATTATTTAGCACTTACTATGCTGAGCACTTTCCAGACAGTGTATAAACTTCTTGCTTTCTTTCTCTATGTGGGACTTATACTGTTAGTGGATGCTGTAAGGAAATATGTTCTCCTTAAATTTCCACTCTCAAAAAACAAAAGAATCACACAAAATCTTTCTGTTAATTCAAGCTACTCTCATCTACAAAGAAACTTCTAGAAAGACTCATTTATCGTTCCTTACCTTATAAGCCAATTATAGCATGGGTTTTTCCCTCCTCCCAAAACACACAAACACACACACACACAGACACACACACCACACACACACTCATACTCTGCTGAAACTACTCCTCAAATTTCATCTACCAGTGATTGCATTAAGGGCCTCTTCTGATTCCTGCTTTACGGCCATCTCAATGATTTTGATAATCTGGGTCATTCATCTCCTATCTCTGCTTTTCTTTTTTTAAGATTTTGAAAGCATTGCATACTAAAAAATTTGCTTCCTTTCTCATTTAAATGCTTTGTTGCGATGTCAGAAAGAAAACCATCTAACCAGTGTACTAAATTTCTATTCTTGACCTTCTTTTCTTGCCTGAGGACGATCTCATCCATCCCATTTTCATGTCTTTTCAAGTGAACCCTAAAGTCCTTCACTGACCCTAGTCTCTCACCTGAGCTCCAAGCTTTATACATAACTCAATATATCTATTTGGTTTCCCATCAGCTCCATAAACCCAGAATTTCAAAAACCAAAATTATGATCTTGCCATTACTCCATGTTAGTCTTACTTGTGTGTTCTCTGACTTGATGATTGGCATTCCCCCCCCCCCCGTTACCCAACCCTGAGATCTCTGAGTCATTCTCAACTCCTCCCTCTTATACACCCCCACATCCAGATGTCTGACTAATTCTGTTGGTTCCACATTTGAAATCTCTGACACACAAATTCTTCTATTTCCCCTGTGTGCTTGTCCTGCTGGAACCCAGCTCTTTTGAAATTTATTGGCCTTGACTATGGCAGGAGTCTCTAAAATAAACTTCCTGATCTAGTTTTTTCCTCAATCCATCCAGCCTGCAGCCTGTTGCTTGAGGAGTACGTTTGAAGAGTGACTTTTAAGCACATGCCTCCTTGCATGAAACTTCTCATAGCCTTCCCTTGCCAGTCCTTCACACACGTGGCTTATAAGGCACCCTTGGCCCCCTGCTTTGAACTGAATTATGTTCCCCTAATTCGTACATGTGATGGTATTTGCAGGTGGGCCTTTGGATGATAATTAGGATTAGATGAGGATGGGACCCTTATGGTGGGATTAGTGCCCTTATAAAAAGAGAAACTAGAGAGCTTGCTTTTTATCTTTCTACCTTGAGGGAACACAGCAATCAAGTAGCCATCTGCAAGCCTGACCATGCTGACACTCTGATTTTGAACTTCCAGGCTTCCAAATTATGGGAAAATAAACTTCTGTCATTGAAGCCAGCCAGGCAATGGCATTTTGTTCTGGCAACCAGAACGGACTGGGTCATCTCCTTTATTTCACAATATCCTTTTCAGGAGCTCAGTTCTTAGTTTGTGTGAACTGAGTTTATACTAAACCTCTACTAGTTCCTAACCCTAATATTTTTTTAACTTCTATACTTTTGCTTTCTTTCAGCCTACAGTATTTCCCTTGCCTTCAACCTCCATTTTCACCTTGTCAAAATTCTCTTCACCTTTTTGCATATTGGTTTAAAGGTCTCTACTATAAATAACAGAAGGTGAGTCAGGCTGATTTAGACAAAATGAGATAGGAAGACAAGCTGAAAAATGAGGCTCAATGAATGAGCCGAAGCCAACAGAACCTAGGCAGAGAGAATCAGCCAGAAGCAGACCACAGGAAGGGTATGGTGAGGACACACCACAGGGCCCTGGTACCTCTGCTGCCACTGTCTCTCCCTGACTGCATCTACACTGCTGCCCCCCTGCTAAGGGGGATGGATGCCTCACTTAATCAGCCTTGTGTCAACTGCAGGAGCACCTGCTTGACAGTGTGGATCACATGCCAGCACCTGCCTGCCAGCACTTTGGGGAAGCCCATATCCAGATTTTTTTGACCATGGTGGTAGAATATATGTTTACTATGTAGGAGGCATGTATGTAGGGAATTTTCTAATTGCAGGCAGGGATTTCAGATGATCTGT
>JAJEJO010005746.1:283236-351430 GCA_020662805.1 Glaucomys volans
AAGAAAGAAAGAAAGAAAGAAGAGAGAGGGAGGGAGAGAAAGAAAGAAGGAAGAGGGAGGGAGGGAGAGGTGGGGGGAAGGGAGGGAGGGAGGAAGGAATGAAGGAAGCAAGGAAGGGAGGGAGAAAGAAAGAGGGGGAGGAGGGAGAGAGGTAGGGAGGGAGGAAGGAGGGAAGGAAGGAAGGGAAGGGAAGGAAGGAAGGAAGGAAGGAAGGAAGGAAGGAAGGAAGAAAGGGAGGGAGGGAGGAGTGTTCTTTGTGAAGAAAGTAAGATTGATCTTCTAATTGAAGTTTTGTCACATCTTTTTAATTAAGTTAATCTTTCCATGTTCAGTAATACAATCTAGCATATTTGAGAAAATCATTTTAGTACCCCTTCTTTTAGATGAAAATAAGCTTTTTTGGTAAGCTATGTGATCATAATCATTATTTTATTTCGTCTTTTCAGTCTTAATATGGTTTAACAATATATGATTTTAAAATGTTTCAAATAATGGTCTTTATATTTATATGACTTTATAATATATTTTAATGTAAAAGATATAAACATTTACTTCAGAATTTTATGTATGAACTAAAACTTGCACTTACCCAACAAAAATACTGTGCACTCACATCATTTCATTTATTTTTTAGACATAAGTAAAAATTCTTTAGTAGTCACATAGGTTGGAAGAATTGAAATAATTTGAGTTCCCTTTAATCATCTGTACAACCATTATTCTGTCCTGTTTATGTATTTCCCCTCAAACCTATATTTAAATGTAGCTTCACAGGGTTTGGAGACATTAACTTTAGCCAAAAGCTACTCTAATGGTTCCCAACCTCTCCACAAACCTGCTCTCAGCACAAATATGCATGGGTAAATCTATGTGCCAAGGACAAATGTATGTCTGAGAGTTTTTTGGATTGACTTCCATATATCATGCAATATTTGTGAAGATTGTATATAAAATATACTAATTTGAATCTTATAAAACTCAGTAATAATTGCAACAATTATTTCAACTTAATGTTCCATTCACTATTACTCCTTAACAAACCACCCCAAAGTTGTCCTGAAACACCATTTTATTATACTCACAGATTCTGTATTTCAGATAAGTGGAAAAGGCACAGTGTGGCTCTATCTCATCTCTGCTCTATTATGCTTCTGGTGTCAGTTGGGAAGAGTCAAAACCTCCCTCAGAACAAACAAACAAAGAAGCTAGGGCAGGGCATGCACTGAAGGATTGTTCATTCACCCTTCCTTCTACACCTGGACTGGGAGGAGGTGAAGACTAAGACTGCCTACATATAACCTTTCCACGGCTGCCTTGCAGAATGGCTGTCCCAGAAGGTCTGGCTTCCTGCAAGACTCCAAGCACAAGTTTTTCAGTAACTTAGGCAGAAGTTCATCTGCTGTCATGAGCTCATAGTGTCACATTTACTGCATTTCGTTGGTTACAAACAGCCCACAAGATTACACAGACTGAAAGGGAGGGGTTTAACTGTACCTCTCCCTGGAGGAGTGATAAGGGGTAGGAGTCAGGGACTGTGGCATCTCCCTTCAAAGAATGTGCTTTGCACAACAATGAAAAGGAAGGCAGGAAGGTGTTATCACAGGTAGTGTTTATAATTGCCAACTGTGGCAATAATGAAGAGCAGATGGACATTTAGTAGTTTTCATTACTGTATCCCACCTAGACTGGACCCTACCTTTAATGTGCCACTGCCTGTATTCTGATCCCCAAAGACCTGCATAATGTAGTACTTTAAGAGATTAAAACTGAGCCTCATTTTATTGTTACATGTGTATCCTTATCTCATGTCCATTATAAATCTGCTTATCACATACAAATTGAAGCTACCTCAGTGTTATAAAACATGCACATAATCCAAAAACTACCCTAATGGTAGATTGGTTCAAATAACTGCAGCCATATGTTAAATGCTTATTATTGGAAGCTAAGAGTTTTAAATAAATGCCTTGTCCTTGTCCCCTAATAAATCTGTAGTTTTGAAGTATACTGATTCATAGAAGAAATATTCAAGACAAAGCACTGATTGAAGGTTCCAAATAAAAAGGTCTAGTTCCTTAACTAAATCAAGCATTTGTACTGTTTCTGATCATTCTAATAGAGCTAAGAGAATTAATAGAGATACACCTTGAAATTTAGCTAGAACCCACCTGTCCTCTCTACTAAGCCTCTTCATCACTGTAACACTAACTGAGAAAATTTTTAGTCTCATGGCTGTTAAGATGCTGCCTGAAGGGGATCCATGCACATCCTGAAGGTCAGGAGGTCATGCTGCACTCCATGAACAAGCCCACATTCCTGTCATTCTTGTGGACATGGAGGCTACTGAGTTGGATTCATAGGTGTTGGCTGGTAGGGGCACTGTCCCTAGCTGAGACTGTGGCTTCTCATGTCTTCAGTATTCTGTAAAGCCCAGCTTTAGAATCCCAAGCAGCCAACTTCAGTACAATCCTTCCACACTCTTTAAACCCTTAAACTCAAGACTCTTCATTGTTATTTTTCATTGAAAGAGTACGCTTTATTTGTGTGACCAGCTGAATATTAAGTGATTTCCTTCCACTATGTGTGCCAGGACCGTGAACACAGATGATCTCATTTAATCTTCATAGTTCACAGTTGTATGTCATGGATACTATTATAAGTCCCTAATTAAAAGGTGAGAAAATGGAAGCTCAGAGAAGTGTAATAACTTCCCCACACACAATTGGGTATGCTGGAATTATGGGTGCTCCCCAGGTATACTCTCTCAACCCCCACACTGCCCATGCAGCCCATAAACTAAAGTGCATGCCTAGGCTGCCTGACAATGCAGAGTTTCAGGTCCCTTAATCTAGACCTTTTGTTTAGGGTATTTGAAATCTCTGTAGTTTCCCAGGAGTATCATGTTGATTTGCAGCATGGTCTTTTGCCCCTAAAGCGGCCATAGCATAATTCAAGCACTGATGACTTCCTAAAAAGGAAAAAGAGGTCATAGTGCACCCACCAGACAACGAGCACTACAGGAAGCCACCACACAAAAATCAAGCATATTTTTTATATTTAAGTGTTCATAATGGTCTCTGCATTCTTATATTTGTTGCTATTAGGTGTAACTTATAGTGCCACCCAGTAATTCAGCTGGGCTATTTTTACCAGAATTGCAGGGACTTTAACTTTTTCTTGTAATTTGTTTTCCTTATCCCATAAAGTTTTCTTATTGGCTATCATTTACTTCATGAAGCCCTGTGGTGTTTCAGATAAAACTTTAAGATTATTACAAATACAATCAAAATAGAGAAGATTAAATAATAATTGAATGGTCATATGAAGTGTCACTTTAGGATGATACAACTTCACTCCCATTTAGAAGAACTTAGTCTGAGGCCCCATCATAAGTAGACTGCATTACTAATAAAAATTTCTTAATAGCCTCTACTTTAGCCAGTTGTAATCCATTCATTCTTTATGTAATTGCCCAAGTAACTTTCTCAAATGGAGATCCCAATATGCAGGGCATGTGTAGCTTGTACTCACACAGGGCTCCAGGCTGGGTTTTCTACTGCTGTTGTTGCCTGGTCATTCGTAATGAATCTTAACACAGAGTCCCTTGTTTTCATTTTGCACGAGGCTCTAAATTAAGTAACCAGTCCTATAACATACAATCAAATAATGCACCGCTGCCTCCACCCACTCCTTCCATAAAGGCTCTAGAAGTTTCTCCGCAATTTCCTAAGAATTCATGGAATATGGTTTAGAAGCTGCTAGAATTTCTGCAAACTTTCTTCTACTTTTAAAATCCTGTAATTGTATGAACCAAGAAGTGCTTTACCATTAGAGATAGTAAGGTATATCAAAGAGAGAATGCCTACACAACACCTCAGCATTAATCCAGTGATGATGAACCAGACAGGGCATTACTTTTTGTGTGTTTGCTTCTTCGTTGATCCTTTGCTTGCTGGTTTATTTTGTCAGACACTTAACACTATTGACTTTTATTGACCTGCTGGTTATACACAAATCCCTGCATTTTTCTTCAGCAGTGACCATAATCTTTTTCTTTAAAGGCACAAATCTAGATTGGAGTTTTTAGTCATTTTCAGTCATTAATTATCTTAAGACTTTTCTAAAATATAAAAAATACAAATTTTGATTTCACTATATTTTTGTGTCAATTTACAGCTCTTAGGCCATGTACTATAAAAGAAATGTAGGTCATAAAAATAATTAATAATAGGTGAACTTTCAAATATTGAAAATAACGATTCAGACAACTTCACAAGTATTGAGCATGTTCTGAGGATTCAAAGACAAAGATGTTTTGCTCTGAGGGTTCTTAACACCCAGGTGCAGCTTTGAGTGAAGGGCTGAAACCAATAACATGTTTAATGAGTGCTTTCACAGATATGCACAGGGCGATGGGGCAGCCAGTAGGTTTCCAGGAGACAGAAGTAGAATTTTGGAAGAGAGAGCCAGGCAAGGACGGCCAGTGACTGAGGAGTTCATTGATTTCCTAAGACTAGCATAACAAATTACCACAAACAGGGTGGCCCCAAACCACAGAAATGTATTCTCTTAGAGTGTGGAGGCCAGAAGTCAGCAAGGTTTCATGAGGGCTGTGCTCCCTCTGAAGGCTCGAGGTCAGACTCCTTCTCTGCAACTTGGAGCTTATGGTGGCTCCAGACATTCCCTGGCCTGTGGCAACAGAACCCCAAGCCCTGTCGCCACAAGGCCACATCTGCAGGGTTACCAGTGTATTTCCCCTTCCTTCTATCTTCTCTTTCTTCAAGGACACTTTCTTTGGGATTTAGGGCCCACCCAAAATGCAAAATGTTCTCAGCTTGAGGATCTTAACTACAATCACAGTGACCATTTTTCCAAAAAAGGAAACATTCATGTGTTCCAGGGACTAAAACTTGGACATATCCTTTGGGGAGAGCACTACTCACCCCACTGCAAGGAGCCAAAGAGATGGAGTGACAGAATGTGTGTCTCTTGGAGTGAATCAGAAGCAGTTCAGCCTGAGCAGCGCATCGATTCTGGGGAGGGAGTGGTAGATTGATGCTGGCGAAATATGATAGGCCACATCAGCAGGGGTTTGATATCATGCCTAGAAGCTGGACCCTTTATCTGAATGCAGTAGGGACTCGACATTTGCCTTTCTGAGAGCTTTCCAGGCTCTTGCTCACCCCGTAGGGAGGTAAACTGGTGGTGCATGCTTGATCCCCTTAGCAGATGTGGTAGTATTTGTCCTAACACACTTTTACATTTTAATTAGTTAGCAACCTTTTAAAATCGGGGGATTTTATGTTAGAACTCCGTATGTGCTTATTCTTGAGATATAAGTGTCATGGCAGCACTAGGTGTTTGTTCACTAAATCAACGACAGTGGGGGCTGAGGACTGCCGTCTCCTCTCAAAGGTAGTTGTTCCCTCCTGCTGGCCTAGGTCCACATTCATTGCCTCCTCAGCATGAGACTGGGGCCAGTTATATATGGCACCATGGTTTTGCTGTTGGTTTTCTCTACTCAGACGACTGGGCTCATTCATATTACCTGATTTGCCCTTAAAATAAATGAATTTGTACCTCTCTCTTTAAGATTCTATAAAAGTATTTCCTCTTTCCCTCTGCCTAAAATTCTCTTCCTGTTCCTTTTCTCATCCCCTCATCTTTCAGCTTTTCATGGAAAGAGCCCCCATGAGAAGCTTTGCCAAACCCTCCCCATATTTAGTTTGGTTTTTGCTTCAGGTTTTTGTTTTCTTTTGTTTGAAGCAAGGAGAGGGTCTTTGTATACTTGAGGCCTAGGTAAAAGCATTGATCAGTCTGACTTATTTTCTGAAAATTCTTCCTATGATTTGTGCTCCTGAATGTGTACCTCATGTTGCATGTCACTTTTTTCTTAGACTAAGGACTCCTTCAAGCCATCAAGGACAGACTTTCCCATCTCCATACTCCTAGGCCAAGAACATTCTCCAGGACACAGTAAATATATGATAAAAGTTCATTGGAAATAAATGAAGGAATGAGGGAATGGACAAATTATATCTATTCTTCTTTCCTTCTCATGAAGCCTCAACCTATTTTTAAGCTTTTAATTGTAAACTTTTCCAGGCACATACTATATTTTTAGTGGTATTCTAGGAAACCTTTCCTTGTCTGCCAAGAAACACATGGTCTGCATCTCCTCCTCCTTTGGGTATTTTGCCTTGGGAGATGAGAAGCCGGCCACTCACTGGCTCCTATTTGCAAGTACACGCCAACCTCTTCTGCCTTAGCTGTGTCCTGTACCAACCAAGTTACAAGTCACAAGAAAACAAAAGATTTAGGAGAACAGACCTGTGAAATAAATTTTTCCATCTCTCTTATTCCTATTGGAGTTTATCCCTTGTGTCTGGCCAAACATCCATGTTTCTGATTCTAACTTACATGTCTCCTGGTTCTGCTGACCTGATGAGAGCTGAGGATATCTGCCTTCTGTCTTCTTCCTGAGCCCGTGCAGTTCCATCACCCCAACAAGTTTTCCTCCGGCATCTCAATCATGTAAGATACTGCCCTTCTCTTTCAGGATAATTTCAGGATTAATCATTTATTTGATAAACTGGGATTCTCCAACTTCACCAGATACATCTATTCACTCTTCCCAGAATACACCTTATCCCATAAACCTTGGTGCCCTTACTGTCTTCATTACATGTATTGAAGGTTAACTCCAGTCCTGGTCACCTGTTCAAAAGGAAAGGCTTTCCCAAATCAACCAGAACATTTCTTTTTCTTTTTTTAAAATTTTTATTTATTTGTATGTGGTGCTGAGAATTGAATCCAGTGCTTCACACATGCTAGGCAAGCGCTCTACCAACTGAGCCACAACCCCAGGCCCCAACCAAAACATTTCTAAATTGATCAATGTATCTTCAGTACTTACTCAATTTTCAGCACTGGATGGGAAACTGTCCCTGTTTAGTTAGAGTCATGGCCCTCCTGCTGCCATGACAGGAGCTGCCAATAAACTACACTATCAGCTCCTCATATCTGTACTTGATTCTTGAGTGTCATTATCTCATCTGGTTCTCAAAACAGCTGTTTTGCGATTCTTTTCTCTCAATTCTAAAATCTAAAAATGAACAAAGCATGACAAAACAAATGAAAAATGACCCTCTCAAAGCAGGTTATTCATTTTTTGTTTGTTTATTTGTATATGGAAAAGCCTACTCTGACCTGATTTTTTGGGTATTCATGTGAGACTACCTATTGGTTCTTTGCTGTTTTGATGTAGATATATGAGTGTGTTGATCATGGGGCATATCTTGCAATGCCCTAAATTTGTCATGGAGTGAATGAGCAGTGTATGCATCATATTACCTCCTAAGATCTGCACGTTCTGAATTCTGGAATGCTTCCCAGTTCAAGGCTTCAGTGTTATGGAACTGTAGCAAAGCAAATATTGCTGGTTTCTACTTTTGGCCAATGGGAACACTCGGGCTCAGTGAAGATAAGCCACTCAGCTTACAGCCTAGCCCTGATGAACAGGGTTAAGACTGAGATTTAAGATTCTCTGATTCTACCTGAGGCTTGATCCATTCCCAATAGCCACTTAATATGGATGCTTCCTGCAGGTTGGAGAGAGATGCAGAAGTGGATTTCTTTACCTCAACCCATTAAATTCATTAATTTTTCAAAGAGAAATAGATTCCTGGAAAATACAAACCTTTTTTTGTTTTTTTTTTTTCCCACAAGGTAATAACTGCTACACACATATAGAAAATAACTAATATAGCACTTAAAGCCCAAAAGTCACGAAATTATATATTGTACAATTTGCTAGAAATTTTATATATATTTTTGTTCTACTTAGATATTACCCCTCTAATATAGACACAAGTTGAGTTCTCCAAAGCAGTGTGTCCATTCTGTCATTTACTGAGTGCTTTTTATATTCCTTAAAGGTGCTAGGAACTAAACATAGAGCAGGGGACAAAACAGATACCACCCTGCCTCATGGAAGTCCACTCTATTGTTTTAACTCAGTTGTTGGAAATGGTTAACACATCATACATGGAGATTTGGCACCTGGCTCAGGCTTCGAAAGTCTGTTTAACTTATTATGCACTCAAAATGTAGTATCAACAGTGCTACCATAGGTACACTGCTTCATTGAGAAGGCAGGTCAGTTCTTGGTAAATGTCTGAACATAGTTGTCCATCCAGACAAGAATAGAAATGCCTGGACTAGAAGCTGCTTTTACGAGCTATGAACAGAACTAGGACTAGGCATGCTCTACTCCTTCCTCACTGTGGTACTTTCTTCTTCCATCAATAGTGTCCACTTAATTCACACTCATGGACACATGCTAGCACATGTCCAATTATAAGACAAATGCTAGCAATTCAATTCCTTTAATATTTCAATCTGCTCACAACTGCAACCATTACTCCAGTGCTGGATGTGACAACCCAACACTTGGAACCACTTTAGTCAAAGTATTATTTTAAAATTCAAGTGTTCTTATCACACACACCGAAAAATGATAAATTGGTGAGTAATGGATAGGTCAATTAACTTGACTGAATTTTTGTAGAATGCATACATAACTCAAAATATCACTCTGTAGTCCACAAATATACATGATTTTTATTTGTCAATTAAACATAATATTTTTTTAAAACCCCCAATGTACTCCTGTTGTTTTCTCATATCCCTTTAATGGCTTCCCATTTTCCTTTTAATAAAAATCCAAACTCCTTCACTTGACACGCAAAATCTTTTGAAACCTGGCTCCATCAACCTTTCTGGACTGATTTCCTGCCACTCTCCTCTCTGCGTCACCCACAGCCCCCACCCACACAGCCTTCAGTCTGACACACTCAGTTATTTTCAGGTCTCCCAGTTCCTCCAAAGAGCATGCTCTTACCTCTGCTCAAGACTTCTCATGTGCCACCTACCTCAAGACTGAGGCAGAGATGGCTCCTCTGACTTCTGTACTGTGTGCAGCATTCTGACAGAGCATGGACTTTGTAGCCAGACTGCTTGAGTTTAAACCCCTGCTTCACCACCTATTAGCCTTACAGATGAGTTACTGAACCTTCCTGTGACTAGTTGTAAGTACCAACATCATGGCATTATTTGGATGACCAAATGACTACATGTAAAGCACAAGCCCTTGACTCCGAGTGAGCATTCAGTAAACTATTAATTTTTTTTAGAATTAACTAGTTACTAAGAGTGAGCCAACATATGCTAGGCATATAAACAAAGTGCAAAGAATATTTCTATCTCTCATAAGGTAGCAAAGGAGAAAGAAATAAATTATTAAAATATAAAAATAATAACTCTTTCCATGATGGGAACAAAATACCAGGTAGCAAAATGAGAAAGATCTCACTCCTCTGCCCCAACAGCCGGCCTGAGACTGATGATGTGATTTGAGAGACAGGGAAGTAGAGGTATCTTTTGACATCTTGACAGCCTGTGTGCTCTAAACTCATAGCTTTTTGGCATGAGGGGTAGAAGGTACTGGGTGGGGGAGAAGAAGGTTTCTGAGGTCATCCTCTCCCACTTCCTCGTTCTTGAGAGGGAGAAGGAAACTAGGTGAGGGCTCATTGGTGGATCTAGGCAACTTTTAGTTGAATGAAATTTGAGAAATAGAAGAAGGAAATCTCAAACCATTAGAGGGGATGAAGGGCCTCTCAGAAACTCTTCTACCTCTGACTTTTTCCCCAGTTAGGAATAGGAAAGAGGTCAGAAATATTCTATAAGCACACTCTCAAATCTGAAGACCTCCTTTGAAATGTCACACTGTGGGTTAATATATATAATACTTGTAGGAATGATTATAGGATTGATAAAGTACTTCTTACTGACCGCAAACCTGCACTTGGCACTGTTCATATAATACCCACATTGACCATGAGACTGTGTGTGTAGTGGGGGAGGGGGATGCATGCCTAAGCCTGTGGCACACACTTCTCCTCCTTATTGCTATAGTATATTTATCATCTTAAGATTTGAATTTTCTCTCATTATTTTGTAATATAGGATACTATTCAGAATCTAAAATCCAGTTTCAAATATATGATTTTTTCTGATTCTAGATGACATATGGGTACATATTATATATTATACAGTATACTTCATTCAGAGATCACATATAATGATAAATACATCATAATTAACTAGTTTTTTTTCCCTAAAGACAAATATCTGAGAAATATTTTGAGTCCTAAAGATTTAACTGCAAATTCAAACAATTTTGAGAATAGTCAGAGGTACTTGAAATGTGCTTTGACTGGTTCACCACTCATTTCCTGTCCCTAACGTTCAACTGAAATTTTTGGTTTACATATTTTAATATTTTTCAGGTTCTACTTATTTCATTTGCCTTTAGGGTAAGCCAAAACTAATCCCTCATTCATCCAACAGTTTAGTGCATATTTTTATAGTATTTACAGATTTCCAAATTGGTTTTTTACATGTTAATTTTAGTTCCTTACTTGCTAGTCAGAGAATTTTAAATCTCAGAGGTGATGGAGTCTTGATATCATAGCAATCACATTTATTTTGCTTGCAGATAACTCTTCACATATCACAGAGCTTGCTTTTTATTGTATCAGAAGTAGAAATAAGATAGCAGCCTATTTTTATGTAAATATCATCTTACTTTTTATCTGGTGTATGGAAAACGAATGTTAAGTGGTGAATAAGGGTTGTTCTTGATTTCATAGATGACAATGTCCAGTGAAAGTGTTTTTGCTCTTCTTCCTGATGAATCAAGTGTCATATACTTATCAGGTGTGCAATATACTTATCAGGGGGTCATGCTGGAGAGAGATGGTCTCCATGTGAAATCAGCTGGGGCTGCACTTCAGGGATAAGGTAAATGAGGCAGTGATGAAGGGGCTGTTATTCACAGCCAAACCATCAATCGGCCATTGTGCTGAGGGCAGCTGAGTTACTGAGCGTATTCTGATCTTAACTGCATGTACCAGCTGGTCCTGAACACTGAGGCTGTTGTTACTTACATCACATTTGTGACTCCCTAATGTTACCCATTCAAGGATGTCAACTACAGGATAAATTCTCTGTTCCTGTTGATGTAATCTTTTGTTAGGTACCCATCAAGGATATTGTAAAGAAAATGAATGTTTGTGCTTAATTTTGCAATACAATAAGCACCATTATCTCCATGCCCATGTTAGGCAATTGAATTTATTATTTCTCTCAGCAAATACATAGTTTTAATACAGCTAAATCATTTCAATTCTTTAAGTTTATTCTAGTCACAGAGCAAACAAAAGTCTTCACATGCCCTGTGATAGTAATAAAATGGACACTCTTTATGTGATTACTGTGTGAAATCCCACAAACTAAATATCATGATTATTTTCATTTTACCAATGATATATCTAAGATTCTCAGAAGTTTAGAAATTTAACTAAGGTCATGGGGTTAATCAGGAATAGATTGACCTTCTAACTCAGATTGTTAAACTCATAAAATACAAAACGGTTAATTTTAATGAAGGAATTTTTTTAAAAGTAACTGATATGATCATTAAAATCTGAAAAAATATAGACTGCAATAGTTTAACTCAGAAAATTCAAAATAATTTCATAATGATATTTTATACTGCATGTTATTGGAAATGGTGATATATTAATAGATAATAAAAGATAAAAAAGATACAGCTAAATGTCTCACAAAGCATGAATATCCTAAAATATTGTTTAAATTCAGTTACTAACTTCAGTAACTAACTCTTAACAATGCAACAAATAAAATAAAGAATCAAATGATGGAATGGATATAATATTTTTGGAAAATTTACTGATTATTTTTTATTTCTCTTAAGTTATGATGCACTGGACTAGGTCAGCATGTCCCATAGAAATATGAAGGGAATTACTTTTCTAATACTCAGAATTTTAAAAGATAGAAGAAATAACATTAAATATAAAAATACATTTTGTTTTACCAGTGTACCCAAACTATTATCATTTCAACATGTATCAATTTGAAGTTAGTTATATTTTTATTCCTTTTTTCAGTTTTCTAAATTCAGTACATGTTTGACATCATAATTCAGATATTAAATTTTTATCTGAAATACTTTCCCTTGATCTGTATTTGGGTTTCATAAAAGTCACAGTGTGAAAATATATATAAATATACATATACTCAATTAATTTCAAATACTTAAAAGTTTTGTAGTAATCTGTTTAAGTAATAGTTTTGAGAATTAAGTTTAATTGAAATTGGTTAGAATTAGAAATTTAGTACCACAGTGGCTGTAGCCACATTTCAGTTGCTTAATATCTGCAATAGCTGGAGGCTACCATATTGGGTTTAGTGCCTCAGAGGAGATCAGGTCTGAAGATAAGGGTCGATAACAATCAGAAAAAGAAGATGGCATTTGTGGAAGTGTTAAATGAGCCTGACTTGGGCTAGAGTTGTGGCTCAGTGGTAGAGTGCTTGCCTGGCATGTGTGAGGCCATGGTTTCTATACTCAGCAGCACATATAAATAAATAAAATAAATCTTCCATTGACAACTAAAAAAAGAAAAATTTTTAAATGAGGCTGGCTTTGTCAAGAAAGAACAGGGACATCTAAGTTCCAAAGCTGCTTTTACATATCAAAAGCAAAATGTGAAGATCTGAGTATCTTCGATAATAGAAAAATGGATGTTTATGCTTGATAGTTCAAATTCAATGGGAGCCTTCATCCCTGTTCCCATAACAGAAAGAACACTGGACCTAATATAAGATATGGGATGACACTGCCAACCTAAAGGAGACTGCAGGAGAGGAAAGAGGGGGCAGCAGAATGGCAACTGTGTACACTTGGGTGAGCACCCTTTGGTTAGAAACCCTTAGAAGGAAGTTGGCCATTGAATAACAGAATGTTGAGGGGCTTGTACCTCATTTGTAGTTTGAAACCGGGAGAAGTCTCCCCTCAGTATGCCCCTGTGGCAGATAGGTCCAAAAGCAGATAGGACAGCTGCCATGGTGCAGCAGAGTTGGAAAGGACTTAGCACCCCTGGGACTAGAAAGAAGGTGTGCTGGAGATTAAAGGGTTTTTATGATCCATGAGTTTAGATGGATCGAGTCAGTATGGGTCACAAAGACATGAGTAGTTGTTGTCAGTAGGGCATCAGTGACACAGTGTGACACACACATGGCAGTGGAGGCCAACAAAAAGAGAGAGGGCACTTTGTCAGAGTCCTGTGTTCACTGCTCTGATGTTGCCTTCCAGCCTCAGCCATGAGGTCTTGCAGGCCTCCATCTAGACCCCTGGTTGTTCTGCCAGAAAAAGGAACAGTGAGAAAGGAGAGCGTGGGAAAAACTGAGCATTTATTCAGAATTCCTCCCTTCCCAATGCTGTTTCTACTCTGTAAGGCAGGTGATCATAACGAAGTTTAGATCTACTATAGAAAACAGAGTAGCTGCATGCTTTATATTCTAGATTGTAGTAAATTAAATTTATGACTTCTGAGGGGGAAGAAAGTTGTCATACTTTTCCTCACCTATCATAAGGCACATGATGACCAATGTGCCTATAGCAAATGACAGGTTTACAAAAAGAAAAGCATAAAAATTGTATTTCATCAAAGTTTTAAGTTACTTGGGGGCCTTCAGAATTGAAGACCCAGTGACTCAGGGAAAATAGTCTATTTTTGTGCTCAGATTCAATGAAGAATAGACAACCATGTAGAAATATGATTGCACAGAGAGGTATGACCTAACGTAACAGACTCTGTTCAGATTCTTGTTGGTCTCTGCAGCATTTCTTCCTCTCAGATATGGGCCAGAATCTTTTTGAAAATGAGGATCATCAGGTGGAAGAGGGAGAATGGCTTTTCTAGGTTTTATGACTCACTTTAGGGAAGAGGAATTCTGATTTCTATGACTTATTTCGGGAGTAGGGGGAAGCAGAGGGGAGACAGGACAGAAAAAATTTCAAGAGAAATGGTGCATCTGAATCTGTCTAATTTCCTTTAGTGCAAAGTATTCAGCACGCCAAAATGCTGTACTTTGGTGTATATTTTTCTGAGTTCCAACTCTTCAATATACCACCATTATATGATCACCACCACCTCCCAGTCATGTCACAGTCCTGAGAGATCTGAATTATGTGAACACCAATCTGTTTTTTAAAGTCTTTTGTCTTTGCACTATTGCAGTACCTCCCATCGTAACTGTGTTACATGCACCATCAGATACCTTTGCATAGCAGTCTGGAAAATTTATGAATGTGGATAAGAATATCAGGTGTGAATGCAATGATGAGACTTCCAGAACACTGCACATTGGTTTCCTAAATGAACTCCCCAATTTTTTCACTCTCACTTTACCAACTTGCATACGCATCTCTACTGGAGTGCCAAAGGGTTGCATCCTTGAAGCTGTCTCTGGGGGAGGTACAGAGGATCTGTGTTCTGTAGAGCTTAATTTGGGGCTCTGAATTTTTGAAGAAGGATGAGCATATGTCTAAAGTGTCTAGTTTGCTGAAGAATCTGGCCCTTGCGTTATTCTCAAACCAAAGGATGAAATCTAGGCTGTGAATCTATGGGAAGGAAGAGATAAATGATAAAAGTGTACATGATAATCACCTGCAAATAAACAATTAGGGATAACTTCAGTTGCAGTATTTAAAAAGGAGAAAAAAATATCAAAGTAACATAATGAAAAAGTGAAGAAGCATGAAAACAAGAAAAGGAAAAAATGCTCAGCCACAGTATCATCTTAAACCTTCCAATCTTTATTCACCAGGTTCTGCCCGCAGAATTAAGGTTCTGGCCCTGTTATGTTTTCATGCTCTGGCTCTGACTTAACCCCTACAGTTCCTGAGAACTCACTACAGATCTAACTGTGTTAAGTACTCTACCTGTGTTATAGAATTTAATCCTTCCAACACCACGTGGCAGTGTTGTAAGTGTCACTTGTATTCGATACCTAGATAACCTTACATGGGTTGAACACTTCACTTACGCGGCAGTGCTGGGATTCAAACCCAGATCCTTTTGGTTCCCCAAAGTGCATTTCATAATCACTATTCCATGGTCATCTCTCTCTATGGAACATTTTTTACAAATGTTAATTTAGTCACACATTAAATACACACCGAGTGTAGTAGTTTGCTATTGACACGATGACAAATTACCACAAACTCAGTGACTTGAAACATCACGACTCACTGCATCTGAACATTGGAGTTCTGTCCAACATAGGTTTCGTTGGGCTAAAATCAAGTTGTCATCCAGCTGCAAAACTCAGATATTCTGAGGGAGAATTCATCTGTCGTCTTTCCAGCTGTCCAGCTGTCTCTGCATTCTTCCCTCCATCTTCACAGGCAGTAGCATTGTATATCCATGTCTCCTGACTACAGCCAGGGAAGGTTCTGTACTTTGAAGGACTCATTTGAAAGAGAACACATTCAAAGGAAATAGCAAGGAACCTAAATTAGGTTCCTAGGATCAGTGCATGGACATCTTTTGGAAGCTGACATTCTTCCTAGCACCAGTGCCTACCCTGGAGCAGCCATTGCTCCTGCCAATATAAGACAGACAAGGAGAAGGAAGCTAGTGTGTTCGTCAGCTTTTTGTTGTTGTGACCAAAAGACCTGACAATAAAAACTTAGAAGAGGTAAAGCTTATTTTGGTTTATGGTTTTAGAGGTTTAGTCCAAAAAGAGCAAGCTTGATTGCTCTGGGCCCAACATGAGGCAGAACATCATGGTGGAAGGGCCTGGCAGAGGGAAGCTGCTCCATTCATGGCAGCCAAGAAGCAGAGAGAGAAGGTGGAAGGGGTCATAGGAAAGATAAACCTTTCCAGGGCACGCTCCCAGTGACCCTCCTCCTTCAGCCATGCCCCACTTCCCTACAAGTTACCTCCTGGCCAGTCCACTTGCATTAAGGTGGACTGATAGGTTATCACTCTCATAATCTCATTTCATCTCTGAATATTCCCACATTAACACAGGAGCTTTTGGGTGATACCTCATATCCAAACCATAACAGCAAGTAAAAAATATGCATGTGCAAGATAATTTTCAGAGTGATAAGTACTTTCAGATAATAAGAGTTCAAAATTTACTTTCACCCAGCCATGCCATTCATGCTTCATTCATTTAATAATTTTTGAACAGCTACTGTGTACATGGTCTTCTATGCATATCAGAGAGAGTAGCGATAAAGGATAAAGGATAAAGTAGTGATAAAGTGATAAAGGATAAAGTAGGATAAAGTGAATGGATAAAGGTTCTGTTTTAATTGGCTAGTCTAGTGTAGGTAACAATTAAACATAGGTACATACAAGTGGAAAACATGATTTGGGATGGTAATGAATGTTACAAAGTATTCTATGCTGTCTCCCTTGTATCTTTGCCTTTCCTTTAATTCATGCTTTGGTTTAGTAAGTCTAATCTTTATCTAGTGTTTACTGTGGTCAGGCACAATGCAAAACACAGGGCACACAGTGAAGGGCACAGACTTGGTTTCTATATCCTCACTGAAATGAAGAAAACAACTAAAATAAATAATGGACAGTGGAAAGTGTTCTGAAAGAGGACAGACAGGGTTCTTTGAGAGCACATTGTGGGATTACCTCTGTTGTCTCCTGTGTCTAGGACAGCTCCTCCAGCCCACTTCCCCTTTACCTGGAGCTGCAGTATTCATTCTTCAGAATCAAGCCTTAGCTGCCTTCTTCTTGAAGAAACTCAGCACTAATGCACAGGAGAGGCTTAACAAACATTTGTGGTTTTTAAAATTTTATTTTAATAATAGTACTGTTTCATAATTAGTATAATAGATTCTCATTTTACTCAAAATATGGATCTTTATTATAACAAATGAGTTAACTCATGTGACAGAATAATTGGAGCATAATGACGAGATTTCAGTCAAAATAAACAAGTAAGCAAAGCCCCATGGTATGAATGTTAATTACCGTATATTTGTACAAGCAAAGAGAAAAGTTTGCAAGAATATGCACCAGGTTATTGGCAAGCATCAAATGTTCAGCTTTGTCCTTTTTCACTTATTTCTAATAGTTATTTATGAAACAGGTGCCCAAGAACTGCTAATATGGCTAAATGAGTTGGCCTGTAGGGTACTGAGTTTCCACTGACTCTTAAGGAATAAATGAATACTGTCCTGCACAAATCATATTATCTTCCTGTTTCTGTTTATTTTAGCTACATTTTGGCATCTGGTTAACCAAGATGGTTTCATAAGTGAATTAAAAAACCAAGAAAGCATAAATAAGAATTTTCTGTCCTGTATCCAACTCACTTAATAGATTATTATGCCATAATTTCCTCTTCTGTAAATTAGGAATAATAGACTTTCTGTAAGGATAACACAATTAGCCTGGTTAAAAGGCACTTGGATTCATAAAGTACTACAGAGTTGTCAAGTACAAGTTAAAACTCTAATTTTTCTTTTGTTATATCCATGCTAGCTGGTTATGTTCCAGAAATCTGTGCATTACAAATCACTTCTATGATCTGCCTTAAAGTTAAATCTCTCTTTATCCATTCTTCTGTTGACAGGCACCTGATTCCATAATTTATATACACAATGAAGCTTATTACTCTGTATAATTAAAATAAACTAATAAAAATCTGTAACTCTTGAAATTCTCATAACTCTGGAAATCCAGTCACCTTCTAGTCTTCGCTCTGCATCTGGACATTAAGTGGGGATCTGATAGAGGATACATCAAATTCCAGGCTTTTTCTAATATAAAAATTTTTTCATTAGTTTTCAAAGTGGCCAGATGGTGTCTTTGGGCTCCATATAAGCTTTGACTGAGTCATAGGCAGTTTAGGAAATAGTGTTCAAGACAAACCTCAATGCATTGTAGTCCAAGTCCACAGGTTACTAAGAGTCTCCACAATGAACAGGTAAGGGTTGGGCTGTGTCTGAGATGACCTCTGGGGATTAGGCAGAGCAAGTTTTTAACAAAGCCATATAGATACTGTAGGAGGTTTTGGACATGAGCCACTCTTACCCTACTTTCCCACTTCTCCCTAAGACAGAGTATAGATGTAACCTCACTCCTGTGAAACAAGAAGCTACTTGTTTCTCCTGTCTTTAATTCCAACTCTCTTACATTTACTGATGTTCAGTTTTTGTCTATCAACCATTTCCTCTCAACAAGAAACCAAGAAGAAAGGAAAAGTGAGAAATACTTAGGTGCTTAAACCTAAGTGTATTCCTCCTAATTTTCATTTATATATCTTCTTTCTCAAACAGTGCCACCCCAATAGTCAAGCTGTATAGTCTTCATAATAAGCTTTACTTTGGTTCTGTTTTTTCATTATTAAAATAAGGTAACAACGGTAACTAACTTTCAGGGTTTTTTTTTTTTTAAGAATTTAATGAGATTAAATCTTTCATTCTTTCTCATCTCTTTCCATTTCCCTCTCCTATATGCTGATCCCCATTACTGAAATTATTAAACTCTACTGAGCACTGGCTTGGAATATACAGAACTAGCTTTGAACAGGGCAACATGGAGACTATTTTGTTTTGTTTTGTTTTGTTTTTTCCCCTTCAAACTATCAGGAACTGGGACAGATTGCATAGGGTTAGGACTTGGCTGGAGACAAAACTTGCATCATTTGGGCTCTTTAAATATTCATACTGCCTCTTCTGGCAGCTAACAGGGCTGCACACTTTGCCCAGAGTGGGGAAAAATATTAAAAGATAATTACAAAAGTTCATAGTGTTCTAAAATGCTTCTTATGAACTAAAAACTTAAACATTTTGGTTTACTCTCTTGGGCAAATGTATTTTTTATTCAACTCATGGCAATGTTCAAGTGATTATTTACATTTCTAAGTATTTTTTCTGAGTATATTATCATTACTGAATACTTACTGATATTAGTACCATAAAATTTGATTGTTCTGGTAAAGCCATGCATTTTATAATTACATTCCTATTGACTATAATAGTAATTGACATATTCCACTTGTAGTCATCAGATTTGCTTATGGAGCAATACATGATTGAAATTATGAGCAGTTGAGCTCTAGAGTAAGTCTGATTAGGAATAGGAATAAATGATTCTTGAGTATAGTGGCACACAACTTGAATATATTTCATTCAGGGCAATCAATTAATACTGATATATTCTTCATTAGTGTTTGAAAATGCCAAAACATGTAAGTATTCATTACTTAACACACTTCTATCATATATTTTTGTTATTGCTGTCCTAATTTTGGCTGATAAATTTAAAGAAAGTAATTTCACCATTTCAGATAACATAAAAACAGACCTTGACACTATATTGAATCTTAAGTAGCTTCTGCAAGTAACATCTATTTGTTGGAAATTGTTCCATTTTTTTTCCAGGAATATTCATAGTTTTGATTTTATCAAGTAAGCATTCTTTTATTATGACATGTAATAAAGAAAACATTAAAAACATTATCAACTTTCCCCTTCTAACAATATTGTTAAAATTAAGCTAAAATGTAAATTCAGATAGTACAAGAATAGATAAGTTAGCATTGTTTTTTAAAAAGCTACTTGGAATATTTGTGCTCCTTGTTCCTAGATAATTAATAATCTTACAAAAGAATTGGTCAATTCCAAGAAATGGTCACAAGTAAGTAAAATTAAATAATTTCTACTCTTAAATTCTGCTTTAAGGAAACTTCTGTCAAAAATTAATAAACTACATCGATTTGAGCCATATAAATGTCTATAATATTATGTGTACAAACATGTGATATGTTGTATATGTGTATATAAATAAAGGAAATACCTTTATGGAAAGTCATTTTTTTTAATTTACTCTTTCAGATGTACATTACCAACACAATCAAAGCCAAAGGAACCAGGCTTGCTAAGCCAGTTCTATGCTTGGGATTAATGTGTTTGGCTTTTCTTACTGGACTCAACAGAGTAGCAGAATATCGAAATCATTGGTCAGATGTGATAGCAGGCTTTCTGGTTGGAATATCTATAGCAGTGTTTTTGGTAAGTACAAATTTATGTAAATACTATTGGATTTTTTATTAACATGAATAACTGCCTATAAGAGAATACAAGAATGACTGAGTTTATCTAAATGTGACATATCAAATGATAATGCTTATATTTTAAGTCATTCATTTCTTTTTTCCTCATTCGTTCTGCTTAACGTCAGGTTGGAGGATGAAAAAATAAATTCTACACTTAAAAGTGAGTATTTTCAGATAAAATGGATCAGAGCTAAAACCAGTCTTCCCTGGATAGCTTTTAAAACTGGATTGTGTGGATATTTAAACAATTTCCTCAGGGCAGTTTGTAACTGGAGTATCTGAACAGTGCCAGAGTAGCCTGGTGCCTTGCCTGTCCTCTTCAGGAACCCCCAGGTCACTGGTGCTCTGAGTGTGCCCATTTATGAGATGGGCCATTTCATTTTGATAACTAAAACTTCATGGAGAGCTTCCAAGTAAGTGCCACCTCAAGTCATATTTCACCACTAGGGCAGTGCATACACAGCAGATTCTCACGACTGAGCCTGCCATCCACACTCCTATTTTAAAGTAACGTTGGAATATTTCTGTAAGTTCTTGTGGTTGGAAAATATATTTTAGTCCAATATTAGAGTGTACCAATCCATTATAAAAGTAGTATATAATTTTCACCTAGATGACAAATTGTAGAGACTTTAAATCAAAGCATATTTTTGCACAGACACATTATAATTTATAAGAAATACCTTATTTCCATTTTGATTGCATTTGAATTGCTTCTCACTCTAACCTGTCCTTCCTCAGTCTCCTTCCACTATTTCATAACCAGTAAGTAATCAAAAATGTATATGAACCTTTCCAGTTAACAAATGTTTGAGCACAACTTATGCATCTGCATCTTCAGTAGGTTATTTTCTCTGGAACCTTTTGTGGTAAATTGGTGACCATGACCTCTCTATTCTACATCCTGTGTGTGTGTGTGTGTGTGTGTGTGTGTGTATGTGTTTGACAATGGTATCACTTGCTCTGATTCTCAAGGTCACTAGGAGTCTTAGGCCCACCCCTCTATTAAGAAAAAAAAAAAATCCAGGTTAAATTTAACCAAGCTTATTTGGGGAAGGGGGACTCTAAAAATGACCCAGCCACATCAACATTTATAGCAGTTCAATGCACAATAGCTAAACTATGGAACAAGCCTAGATGCCCTTCAACAGATGAATGGATAAAGAAAATGTGAAATATATACATGATGGAATATTACTCAGCTTTAAAGAAGAATGAAATTCTGGCATTTGCTGGTAAATGGATGGAATTCGAGAATATCATGCTCAGTGAAACAAACCAAACCCAAAAAAACAAAGGTCAAATGTTTTCTCTGATATGCAGATGCTAATTCACAATAAGGGGGAAGGGGACAGGGAAGAATAGAGTTACTTTATATTAGGTAGAGGGGAGAGAAGGGAGGAGAAGGAGTATGGGGGTAGGAAAGATAGTAGAGTGAAACAGACATTATTACCTCATGTACATATATGACTGCATGACCAATGTGATCCTACAGTATGTATAATCAGGAAAATAAGAGATTATACTCCATTTATGTATGATCTATCGAAATATATAAATGCATTCTACTGTCAAGTACAACAAATAAGAACAAATTTTAATTTTTTAAAAAAAACTGGATAGCATTCCAGACCAAAATTGGTTCAGAATGCTACAACCTTCCATGGGTACAGGTTATATTCATAGCCAGAGAACAGAAGGTGCAAAGTGCCTTGGTGGTGTTTTGGCAGTGTTCAGCCTCTGTTTGGCTGGAAGTTCAGCTGCTGTGAATGGCTAGATTTCTTTCCTTGTTACAGTCCTATAGATTACATCACAGTTCATTTACATATCAAGCTAAGCTACAGTTCACTATATGCAGAGGCCACTTTGGTTCAATTTTATCCAAGAACAGAAATAGGCTTAGACTGAACTTACAAATGTAACACATCTCTCTCACTCTTAGAGACATCCCTTGGCTTCCTAAAAAGGAGCCCACACTTGAGCCAAAACTTTTTCCTAGCTTTCATTCACTGCATTTGAAACTGGCTCATATTTTAAAGAAACAAACCAAACAAGAACACCTTAAGTAAACCTTAAGAAAGTATTTCCAGGCAAGGCAAAGAGCACATCAGCAGACAAAGCACATGCCATATTGACTGCTGCACTTCAGCCCCCCAGGTCAGAACATCTTCTCCAGCATCTCACAAGCCGTCCTGTTGACCTTCCTATGGCTGTTGTCATCTTTCCTTTACTTTCTAGTGAACTTCATAACACCTTGCAAAGTCAAAAACAGAATCCTAATACCTTCCCAGCCACTTCTTAGGCTGAGAACCGTGTTGTAAGTGATGAGCTAGACAGTGGATCCTTCTTGTGCTCAAGACCATTCCACTGTATGTACTCAGAACATTCCAAGATTGCCCATGGAACATTCCCACATGCCCAGGAAGAGGAGGACTTCATGAAAAGGTCATGCAACATCAATGCTTTAACCATATAATAACTAAGCATGCATTTATATGTTTCACAAACAGTAGTTTGTGAGTGGGAGTGCCTAGAAGTACCAACCACTGTGCCAAGAACTGGAGATGCAAGGAAGTTCAGATAAACATAGCCTGTCTCCAGTGAGAGTTACAGTGTTGTTTAGGGAAAAGACAATAACAGTTCTATATTCCCTTAAAAATCTTCTCCCTTTCTTCCATCAAAAAAAGAGAATATTTAGTGAGTCCCTATTCTAATCCAGGCATTGTTCTTGGTGCAGGAAACAAATATCCAAAAAAGAAATAATCTGTGTACTTAAAGAGATCACAGTTAAGTTAAAAAAAGAAAAGAAAAAATAGACCAAGTATTTTGCAGAGGGTTAAAATTAATGATATAAGTACCAGTACTCAAGAGATAAAGTTTGGGGATGAGACACAAATCAGAAAGGGAAGATGGTATTTCATCTTGAAAAGTTTTGAAATGAGGGTCAAAGAGCATAGCATACAAAGGCAATATGAAATGCTTCAGAACACTGGCTGCATGGAGTTCCACTGCCCTGGACACAGGGTGCAGCTTGTTCCTGAAAGAATGTGACCTCCTAGAATGGTACTGGTCCTCCAGCATATGTAAGTAGAGGCGGGTTGGAACTGGACACAGACAGTGTATACTAAATGGCCCTGTATGTTAAGAGAATAATCTGGGCTATTTTTTAAAAATGTGGGTGATTTAGGATCTACTGTCAGACTTTGAGTTGAAACAAATACACAGCATGATTGAAACCAGCTTCTTCATGAGCTCAATTTCTATCCTAAAGTAATTTATTCAAGTCTTTCTGAAACTTAGTGTCTTCTTCTTTAAATAAGGTTAATCACAGTCTCCCTAAAGATCACTCTTTGGATTTGAAAGGTTAAATGAGATAGTGCATGTTCATGAATGGCTACATGAATGGCTGACATAAGTTCCATACATGACACTTGGTCTCCTCTCATTCCCTTTCACTTTGTGATCAAATTTCTGGTTTGAAAATATATTTACTGGAAAATAAAACTCAGGTGAGGATGGAGGAGACAGTTTATGCAGACCCAAATCTTTATGCAAAGGTTGGACCTCAATGGCACAGAGAGAGGGGTGCATCTCCAGGGAGGATTGGGGAGGTGAAATGTTTCGGAGCCTGAGGGAACACTGGAGTTGAGATGGTCAAAGGAAAGGGAGGAATCATCTGTGATGATTCCTGGATTTCTCATTTGGGTAACTCAGTAGAACATTTATTTTGAGCAATGACTCCAGCTCTCGCTTGCAGTATCCTGGGGAGTTTCCAATTATCTTGCAGTGTGTGCAGGATTCAAAAATGATTCCAAAACAAAATTAACATTAATCTGCTCCAAGCCTCTGAGTCTTGGTTAAAGGACTCCCCCGCCCCACCAATCACCCAGACTCCACGTCTAGCATTTGCCTTTGACTCATTCTCCTGGTTCATTCCCCACAACCAGTGATTCATCTAGTTCATGTTCCTTTCACTACTAACAGTATTTCTTCCATGTCTTTTATCTTTGCCCTTCTAACCAGAACTTCTCAATCTAGAGATTATTGATTCTCACCTCTGTTTAATTGGTAGGTTCCTAGCTGCCTCCTCCCTTCAGGCTCTCTTAGCAATACCACCCCCATTCAATTTCTATACACTTATAACAATTCACTGCTAGGAATAAAACAAAAACAAAACCTCTTTCCTACAGCATCGAATCCACACTTCCGTCACCTGCTCTTTTCCTAGTGAAATTTATTGTCCTCTCTTTACTGAATACAGAAAGCCTGCACCTTGAATCCAGTCAGCTTCCTTCTCACAAACAAGCTTTAACCATCCTACATATTTGCCATATTTGCTGGCCAAGTGAGGAGTTGTAAATCAGAAAAACCTACCTCTGAGATTTGCCTTTGCCACTTGCTGGATGTTTGACTGTGCACAAGTCATTGAACCCTTGGCGACCCCCAAAACAGCAAGGACTTCCCTGAGCCATGTTTACAATAGTGCCTCTACCCGTACTTTTTATAAAATAATATTAATCAATCGACAATTATTGTTCAACTGATATTTTCTTTGTATGTTGCTAAACATGAGAATTCTACTCATTATCCTTGAGCAAAATGCTTTTTTGTCCATAAAAAACTCCAATTCTTATATCACAGCTAATGTTTTTGTTTTTGTTTTGTTACCAGTCACAGGAGAATGTAAGCTCCCCACGGAGAGAAGTCTGTTTGCTTTGTTCATTGCATATTCTCCATGGCTAGAAGAGGGTTGGGTACCCAGAACTTACTCAGGAAACAGGAGATAGATAGATGAATGAATGAGAAACTGTTTTATTTGCTTCTCAGGGCTCTTTTAAAGGTCAAGTGAAACCTACATGTTGCAAGTGCAGCCCAGTGCCTGATAACAGACCAAGCTCTGAGTGTCATGGTTCTTATCTTGGACAGCTATATTCAAGTTCTTTACAGCCTGAGATTTGGCTCAGGCAAGTCCCAATTTCTCTAGGCAATATTCCTGATTACTTGGCTCTCCCATGTCTTCTTGGTTTTTTGCCATACTCTCAGTATGTCCTCTTAGCTCTTACAAGGAATTATGTCACATTCTGAATTTGTCCTCATCCTATGTGCATTTTGCTTAAGGATAGAATCCCCATCTTTAGTAACATTCAAAGAAAATCCTAGTTGAACAATAGTTGTCGATTGATTAATATTATTTTATGAAAACACATAATTCAAAACACTTCCAAAAATGATATA
Organism: Glaucomys volans; assembly: GCA_020662805.1. Lineage (NCBI taxonomy): Eukaryota > Metazoa > Chordata > Mammalia > Rodentia > Sciuridae > Glaucomys > Glaucomys volans. The sequence continues at coordinate 308,494 of JAJEJO010005746.1, forward strand.
TGTTACAATGCTAGTAAGAACAGTTCAGGTTTATTGAACACAACAACTGTATGTCATATTATCTTATATAATAACAAATATAGTATTTATGTGATCTTTGCTATATTAGTTCTCATTGAGATGTGGCTATTGTTCTCATTTTGTAGATTAAGAATAAACAAGCCTTAGTTTTGTTACATACCTTGCACATGTTCAAAAAGTTAGAACATGAAAATGTCCAGAATCATATTGAAGCGTTTGATCCCAAAGCCCAGGAACTTCATTTCATGCAATAATGATGTTTTGTTGCCATGAGAAGAGAAAAATTGAACACAAATGAACCAGATTAATTTATTATCACTACTGGATGAAGAAAACAAAAAATATATGCGTAGAGTGACATCTTTGTAGGAGAAGGTAGACTTTACGTGTGGAAGTCATTAATACAAAAGTAGAAAGTTTCCAAGGAAATTAAAGTATATATACATCAGAAAATTTGAGAATATTCAGCCTGAATGTGACTCATGCATTAATCTTTTCATCCACTGTAGCAGTGGAAAAACAGCAGCAAGTAAAAACCAGCATCTCTGATTTGTGGAGCATACAGTCTTGGAAGAGACACACATCAATCAAAGCACTTTAGCCAGGCATGGTGGTGCACACCTGCAATCCCAAGTGGCTTGGAAGGCTGAGGCAGGAGGATCAAGAGTTCAAAGCCAGCCTCAGTAATTTAGCGAGGCCCTAAGCAACTCAGTGAGACCCTGTCTTTAAATAAAATACAAAAAAGGGCTGAGGTGTGGCTCAGTGCTTAAGTGTCCCTGAGTTCAATCCCCAATACAAAAAAAAAAAAAAAATACTACTCTAACTAATATACAATTTCATACTGATGTAGGTGCTCTGATAAAAAGGAATCTTGGTTTCATGTGAGCACAAAGCAAAACAACAAACACACCAAAACAAAATAAGTTGTCCTAGTCAGGGGCTCAGGAAGAACTTCTGTGAGTTAGGGACGCTGAGGGGATAGACCATGACTGAGTTGGAAATGGAATTCAAAGATGGTGGAGCTGAGGAGTATTTCAAATGGAAGGAAACGAAAAGGAGAAAAAGGTGTTTGGAACACTGGGAGAAGGAAGGTTTTGAAGTGGGTCAGTGTTTACATTTTAGGATAAATGGGAAACTAAGCCAAAATATGGTTATAAGGGGATAATGTAATTCAGTTTGCATTTGGAAGCATCATTCTCATATCATTATACAAAATAGAAGATGACCAAGATGGGATTTGGGAGGATAATTCAGAAAACTATGCAGGAAGTCACAAGAGGTGATGGTTGGTTAGTCTTTGGAGTTGGTAATAGACATAGAATCAAACAGATATAAATAATCAAAGTATTTAGGAAGTAAAATTGAGCACATTGAATAAGTGGTTGAGTATAGAAAATATAAAAGACAAAGCTAGATTTTAAGCTTCCTCCAGTTGCACAGGGGTGGGAGTGGATGTGTGGGGGATGTTGCCTTTCCTGAGAGGTTTTAGAGGTGGGTCAGAAGATGGGTAAAGTTTGAACTGAAATTTGAATATTTGTTGAATTTGTCACACGTTTGCCAAACAAAGAATTGGAGTTAATTTAGTGACCACTTTCTAATAGAGAAAATGGACCCAGAGAAGCAAGAATGTCAGTTCTCAGTTTTGAATTCAGGGTCAAAAGCCAGGTCTCTTGTTTTAGCTTATTATTTTTATGAACAGTAAATCAAGATTTGTGAATGTTGGCAGACAAAACTTATTAAATATTTCAATATGACTCTAAAGAAGATTTGGTCATTTCCTTCCTTAAAATTTAAATAACAAGAGTAAAGAGGAATAATTATTATGCTAATAGATACCATTTAATAAGTATCTAATATGTGTTGTATGCTTAAGCATTTCACATATGAATTTTCAGCTGCTTTGGTGTTATTAACCTGCTTTTTAATTAAAGCAGGGATAAATGGTAGATTCTTTCACTGAGTTTTCCAAACCTAAATTATATCAAAAACAATTATACTAATTTCAGAAGTCCACATTAACTCTAGATGAATTTCCTTAGGGCTATGTACATAGTTATTTAATTTCACCAAATTATTTTCGGAAGATTTATCTGCAGCTTTTTCCATCTGCCCTATTTTCCAATCATTTATAATACTAATGGAATGGAAAATGTGTATGTCCCTGTATGTGTGTTTCATGGGATTTATGAAATGTTGTGATTGTTAGCTAAAATTATTGATTATCTTTTGTATTCCAAAGCAGTGGTCAATCAGCAAATTATGGTCTATAGACCAAATTTGACCTGCTGCCTATTTGTTTAAAATAAAACATTAACACCCTGTTTATGAACAGTCAGTGGCTACTTTTGCATCAAAGTGGCAAAATTGAATAGTTTCCACAGAGTCTGTATCCTACAAAGCCAAAGATTTTAATCATCTTCCTTTTCCAGATAAAATTTGCTGATTCTGTCTCTTGAGCAGTCAGTATCAATGAGTCTTTTGTGAGTCATGTAGCTGGAAATATCATTTGACAGTCGATTTATGAAGTACCCATCTCTAAGCCCTTACCATCCATTACTTTAAAGATCTTGGTGGCATTGGTAAAGCTAAAGTACCAAATTATCAGAATTTGATCCAGGTATCAAATTATCAGGTTTCTAACCTGTAATTTTTCTAGGAAGTGGAAGGATAAAAGATAAGTGAGAGTTCACAAGGAAACATTTTTTTCTGACAGAAGCTCACTTAGTATATGTTGATCTTTGTAGATTTGCAATATGTATTTAAAAATTGAGAGTAACCAAGATGTAGTTGACCTTTGAAAATATTCAGTAATAAATTCTGCTAAAGAAAGGACTTTCTGATGGAGCATTTGTGAAAATATGTAGTGTTAATGTATTATTATAAAGTATTATTTTTAAAAATGAAGATTAGGTTATACCTATAAGACTTGCATTTTGATTTATAGTATACTATAAAATCCAGAAGAACAGAGCCCAGTTCATTACTCACTAGTTATTGTAAATGAACAATAGCAAATCATTTTACTGTGTTAATTCACGACTTGTTAAGTATGATCCACTTGCTTCCAGAAATTCTGGAATGGGTTCAAAAGTACCAACTCCTAAACCTGATTCCTCACCTACTTTCTACTTCAGAAATTTTAGAGGCAGGCTTAGGAATGTGCATTTTTAACAGTGCCAGAATTTTATTTTTAGACATACAGAAATATTAGAATCTGTGGTTTAGTTCACGTTCTTTTACATCTAGGATCTAATCAATTGAAACCAGGGTCAATTTCCTTTATATAAAGGGTCTTCTATTTCAGTAGTAGCCCCGGTAAGCTATTGTTGAAATGACAAGTATATGTGCAACAAAATAATAGACAATAAATGAGGTTAATTAAAAGGATGTTGCTAAATTAGAGAGTGCCTATTGTAGAAGGTTTATTATGAATGCAATAATCTTGAAGCAATGGAAAATAATTAGCATTTAAATTGAGTTGTAGGTTAGCTACATTAAGGAAAGGTTAGCTTGCTATGAATTTTTATAAGGTTATAGTGTTATTTTTGGATTGATTTGTGCATTAAGTATACTTTAATGAAAATTTTGGAAAAGTAAATTATTATTGTTAATTGAGCTACATATTAATTGGAGAATTTTCTCAAACTTATCAGCATCAGAGTACCTATTAAAATTTGTGTGAGATAAATCTGGGTATAAAGTTTTATACCTGTAATATTTATTTTAATTTTTTTATATATTTGGATCTAGTATACTGCTCAAAAGGGCAATAGTCATTAAGATGTACAGTTTTACTTAACTATAATTGTTTTCTGAAATTTTTAGGTCGTGTGTGTGGTAAATAATTTCAAAGGAAGACAACCAGAAAATGAGCATATACACATGGATAATCTGGCCCAGATGCCAATGATCAGCATTCCTCGAGTAGAAAGTCCTTTGGAAAAGGTACCATCTGTACAGGTAGTTCACAATTTAAATTCTGAAATGTGATTGTTATCTACAGCAAATTAATAATTATTCCTGTGAATATATCTGGAGAGTGCCTGCATAGTTATTGTTGATTTACTTAACCTCAGAGTCTTATGTGTTTATCAGGAATTTAGCCACTGAAAAGATTATCCGAGAAAAATGTGTATTGCATTTAAAGTATCTCTGTATTCCTCATGCTAAAAGCTGAGTACCTATAGATGGAATCTGTTCAGTACTTGGCCATAGCTTCTATATAAGGAATGCTGTGCACTGGTCTCACACATAGACAAAGAAGTAAGATACTTTTACTTGGGAATGTATGAATTTTTCATAAAATATAGTCCATTGCTTTCATATTCATGTCTATGAGAAAGTCTTATGCACAATTCCTGCACACAACCAGGTTGTAATAAGTATGTGTTGAAGCTCATTCTCAATGTTCTGGCAGAAGGAAACACTAGTCGTGCTTTCCTGAAAGGAGACCCTGAGGTCAGGCTGGGCATTGAATAGCAGATCGAGGCTTCACCAGGCCTGGCAGTGAGACAGAACCCAGGTTTTTAAGAAAAGAATCTTGAGATTCTTCTGAACCAGATAGGATAGTATTTCCTAAATGTTGATGCAGTTATGTGAATTTGTAACTAGTTGATTGCTTTTAGAGAGTTACTAGTGGCTTCTTCTCAGTCAGCCTGGTCCACTTTCACATTTTGTGCTAATGAGGAGAGGAGATGGTGTGAATCTGTGAGTGATAATTGGGTGAAAGAATAAAATGTCTTGAGAAAGTATAAGAAGAAACAATTAACTAGATAGAAATAAATTGTTTTGTATTTGGATTAAAAAACTTTGTGTTGGGTAGGGTGCATTTAGGTTAAGTGCACAAATGAAAAAGGCTCAGTGGACCTAAGTTGGCATGTACCAACAGCAGGATACTGCTGTCAAAATAATTCACAGGGTATTTAAGTCTCTCTTAGAGAAAAATGAAACCCTGACTGAGGGGACGGATGATTTGTCGTGCCTATCTCTGGTCAGGATAACATGGAATATTGTGCATGGAACACAGTTCAAAGGTGGAGACCAATAAATTAGAATATTCAGCACTCCAAAAAATAAGCATTAAATGAGGGAGTGAATGTGGTGAGTGGACTCAAAGTCGTGGACAATGAGCGTCTTTTGGAGCAAAAAAACTATCAGAGACAAAGAAAACTCATGAAAGAAGTGATCATTACACGTGAGTGTCTGAAAGATTAGTAAATGATTGAGATGGGTTCTGTAGGACCTCAGAGATCACAAGTAGGGTGAATGAAAGGAATGTGGTTGAAGAAGATAAAAGATGACCAGAAAGAGGAAATCCTTTCTGAAAATGGAGACTGCCTTCAGAGAGGTTATTTCTTTTTACTAGAAGGATTTCAGAATAGCTAAATAATCACTTACCTACAATACTGTGGAGGGAATTGAAGTATTTAGGTGAGGTTAGAAGTACCAAATAATAATAATAATAATATCAGTTACCATTTAATAATCCTTAGTATGCATCAAGTGTTGTACTAATGGTTTCTATAAATGCTACAAAACACTTCTATGCTTTACAAGTCTATTTAGTCCTCACAACAGTGGTTAAACTGGGTCTTATTAAAGAGGCAAAGAGTGCCAAGAGTCTACCAATGTTCTCTTCCATTCTTCTTTTTGGTCTTTGAATCTCCCAATTTTTGCTACATCCATGGCTGCCCAGTTTCAGTCCGTGCTTTCCAACTTCTCTTGTGGTTAGGTAAATGTGACCAAGTTTAGACCAATGAAATATAAGTAGAGGAACAAAGGCAACCTCTAGCATATCTCTTCAAAGAGACTTGCCCTGGGCATTCTCTACCCCTTCTCACCAAATGGAAATTATAAAAGATTGGAACGATCTTTGAAACCAGTTTGTAAGATGACCAATCAACCTTGCCAATCTGTGTCCCTGGATGGCCTCGTGGAGCAGAGCCCACATACCCACTCCACTCTAGATGGTTCTAAAAAAGAAATGAACAGCTTCCTCTCTGAATCATTGGATTGTTTTAATTTCTGTTCTCTAGGAGTTTTAGCTATTATAATAATTTTCCCTATCTTACAGTTAAAAAACTAAATTTATCCACAAAGTCCACATCACTGATAAGCAACAGAGAAGCATTATACAGTGTAATATTTTGAGATTTGTACTTATATAAATAGGTACACATTTTTAAAACTAAATAATATATGCAAAATTAGATCTTATTTCACTTAATAAATAAACATAGGAAAAATGGAATTGAGTAAAAGATATTAAACATATTTTGAAGAAAATGGTTAGGGTTAAAAAAAGAAAAAGAAAAGGTCAGGGTAACAATTACAGTCTTTTTATTTTGTAAACCTCTGAAATTACCATGGGTAATCATCAGAGACTTCTGCTGTTTAACATATTTGTTTGCATGAGAGTCCTTTAGCGGTTTCCTAGCATTGCAAATATTCTTATATACTATTATGTCATTTGCTATATTAAATGATTAAAAATTCCTATTGTTGATTTTATGTTGATTCATTTTTATTTACAGTGCACTTTAAAATATCAAAAAGTAAAAGAAAAAATTATCATATTAGACTCTATGAATTGCCAGAGTGAGTGTTTATTAACTTCTTTCTTTCATTATTATTTTTGTTGTCCATATCGAATTCACGTACTTTGTTTTTGTTTGTGGTTGGGGAACAAAGATGGTTTGAATCTGATTCAATTCTCCCCTAACTCACTGGAGTGTCTGTTCACCATACTATCTCTGCTTTTTTTTTTTTTTTTTTTTTAGTCTTTTCCCAGGCAGAATTCTTCCTGCGTAGGGCCTAGTTTGTTCGCTTACCACATGGACATGTTAAAAAATTGATATTCATTGATATTTGTATAGTGTATATATTAATCTTCAAGCTGACCCTCTAGGGAGATAGGGAGCCTGTGCTGAAGTTTGGCCTGCAGACATGTCCAGTAGTTCTGGCATTATTACACAAAGCTGTCATTTTCTTGTTGTCAGCTTCATGTGGAAAAGGCACAGGGTTTCTTCCAAAAGTTATGTACTTATATGTCCTTTTATGATCAGAGTGCATGTTTGATAAACTAAAAGATACAGAGTAATTATAGCATGCAAGCATGCTTTATTTTTTATGCCTGTAATTTATCCCTTAATTATAGGGAGTTTGCCATGGTTAATATGGTTAATTACCATAGTTTATGGGAAAAATTCATGATTTTTCTGAATGCTAAGTAAATCTGAACATTCACTACATTTGGTTTTATGAAAAGAATTAGTCATCTGTGGAATCTGGCCCATCATATTTCAATGTCCACTCAATATTCAAGTTACTAGTGACTTCATTACAGCTCTTCCTCATATCAGATCGTGAGAAGTCTAACTGGACATCAGCAGTGAATTGTTAATTTAACAATAGTGCCACATTCCTACAATGAGATCCAGTATGTTATGTTGTGGTACTTCTGCTTTTAAGTCCTGGAGGTTGGGATTGGTTGGGATTTGGGGCAATTTTGAACTCAGCAAATCTCTTAAATATCCAGGGATTCAGTTTTCTCTTTCATATATTGGTCATTACAAGAGTTCAGTAAGCTAAGAGTAAAGTACTTATAACAGCATCTGGCATCTATGACACTCTTAATAATTACCAATTAGTATTATTACTATTTAAGTTAAAATGGAGCTTGTAATCAAAATGTGGAAAGTTTTCTAGTATGTATTGTCAAGATTTTTAGAAGAAAACTTTATATATGTGAAATGTGTGCATGTATTTAATGAAGCCAATGATTCGAAATATCACACAAAATATGTATCTCTATGAGGATAAAAAGGGGCACATGTATGAGAGAGTGAAGGGGAGAGAGAGAAAAAAAAAACAGACACCAATCAGAGCAATGCTTAAACCCAAGGAGAAAATTGAGACAAGTGGACCATGACTGCATATTCCTAGGCCTTCCTTTCTCTTCCCTTCCCTTTTCTTTTCTCTCTCTGACTCTTCCTCTCCCTTTTTCCTCACTCTAACTCTTCCTCTCCCTTTAGCTGTACTTCTCTCTCTCTTCTTCCTATGAAATACTAAACTACTTAAAAATAAGTAATTTTATAACTAAAAATAATTAAAAATTAATATATGATTCAAGTTTCTTATACTGCTAAGGAGGTCCTGATTATGCTTTCTCATTAGATTGACTGACATGTTAAGATTGATCAAAGTCCCTTGAAAAAAATTTCTCCATGGTAATATAAATGCCTGTGCTCTTTCTTTTATGGCTCACATGATCTTTTTGATAGTGTTTGGATTATTTTTCTATCCTAAATTAAGCATGAAAATCTTGGCTATCACTCCTACACCTTCATGCATAGGGTCCGTGGCACACCTGCCGTCATCTTCATCTTAGGTCCTCTTACCCCTGAGGCCCTGCGGGTGAGCTGTGTACAGGTGCCTCCATCAGCAGGTCCACCCGTCAACGAACCCAGGAAGCCAACTCTTTTCATAGGCCACACTCCTGCTTTAGAACCATTTTTTTCTGCCTCCTCCTTCAAGAGCTCTTGAATTCCAAATAAAACCCTCAGTGTTGCTGGCTTCAGGATGTTTCCAGAAACATAAAGATCTATTAATTTCCCTTGGGAGTTCAAAAATTTTCTCGGAAGTAGAGATGAAGCCATTTACACTTTCATTGTCCTTAGTCTCCTACATTAAGAATGAAATAAGAATATCTTAATAGCTGTGTAACTAAGAGCAAGGACTAGATAGAGTAAAATGTTAGGAATGATTTAAAATTCCATTGTCCAGCTCCTCTACCCAGAATCTGTGTGGAGGATTTCCTAAAAGATCATCAATGAGCCCTGTCTCCCCCATTTTAGGAAAAGAAACTGAACTAAATCTATCCTGCTTCAAGCATGAATAATCAGGACAATAACTTAAATCCCTTAAAATGATTTTGTGATACAGAAGAAAGATAAAACACATCTTTAAAAACATGTTTAATGATATGAAATTTAATTATATTTGTTGTAGATAGCATCTCCTTTCCAGCCAAGGAAATTAAAGAAAACATGAATTGAAAAAGGGAAGATAACTGTACAAATAGAAACTATAGTAAGAAAAATAATAATGCCACAGAAGGATTCGAACCAACACTAGGAATTGTAAGGAAGAAAACCCACCCTGGAGAAACTTAAAGCACTTTCATTAAAGGCAGGTTTAAAAGAATAAAAGTGACTCAGAAAAGAGAATAGATAATAGCACATAACACAGAAGCCTAACATGGGTCCTTGTATGTCCTAAAGAAGACGACAATGGAGCACCAACAGTATTCAGATGTAAGGTAAAGTTGAAATACATATCAGAAATTAGATATATTTCACTGAACTTCTTGACTACCAAAACTGAAGAATCCTCTTAATACTGAGGGATAGTGTTGTTCCCAGTTATTAAACTATTTCCTTCTTTGAGCAAACATTCTTTCTGCTCTGATTACTTTGGACTTGACTAGTGACTTGTGCATAGAATTGATAGGAAGCATGTTAGTCAGAGACTCAGAGAGTCATCAGAAGCACTGATGCTGTGTCCTCCTCCAGGAGAAGCTTCTTTCTAAATTGGACTGTTGCCTCAGTCTCAAACCCAGAATGGGAAGACAGCAGAAGTTGACCAGCATCCAACCTACAGCCTCAACAAAAAAATAGAATCCGGCTGCCAAACTGTGGTATCATGAAGAAATATTTATTAGGAGCTGCTGAGTTTTACAGGATGTAATGAAATAAAACCAAACACCAAATCAGAGAAAGTTAGCTACTTCTCAAGACCAAGAAGAGGCTAGATCAGACTTCTCCCTCCACATTGGATTTAGAGTCAATGGGATAATGTCTTCAAGGTTTTCAAGGAATAAGTTTGTGACATAAGAGTTTTGTTTCCACCCAAAAGGTCATGGGTTAAGATAACCATAAAATATCAGTTTTGTCAGACTTTGCAAATCATGCTTCTCAGAAAAAGTTACCAGAAAATGTTCTTCAGCTGAGTAATACACCACTGTCCAGAGCTCTTAAATTAGGAAAGTCATGAGATGAATGGATTGGCAGAAAGAGTGGAAGCTATTTACATATAGAATTAATTGGAATTAACTATGGCTAAACACAGTAACAGAAATATTGCAAAATTATAAGATTTATTTAAAGACAAGATTTAGAGCAAAATAAATAATGTAACAATGAAAAATGAAACAAAAATCCTACATAGTACTAGAAAAGTGTAAAATTGTGAGCATGTCCAGGTTTTATAAAGAGAGACTATCCATTACTGCTTCATTCTTGGCATTGCTAACCAGAAAACTTGTCAAGCATTTTGAAAAACAGAAGTTACCAAGTGAAGTTTAAAACAATTTATAAAAGCCTGGATAAAGTTTAAATGTAAATAATGCGTGCAGTCACATCTATGTTCATAGCTGCTCTATTCACAATAGCTAGGTTGTGGAACCAACCTAGATGCCCTTCAATTGAAGAATGGATAAAGAAACTGTGGTATATATACACAATGGAATATTACTCAGCCATAGAAAAGAGTAAAACTATGGCATTTGCTGGTAAATGGGTGGAGTTGGAGAATATCATGCTAAGTGAAATAAACCAAGCCCAAAAAACCAAAGGTCGAATATTTTCTTTGATCAGTGGATGCTGATACATAATGGGGAGGTGGGGGCAAAGGTTATGGGGGGATAGGAAAGAATGGAGAAAGTATGGATGGTGTGGAGGAAAATGGGATGGGAGGGGATGGGGGAAGGAAAAATATAGTAGACTGAGACAGACAGCATTACCCTATGTATATGTAAGATTATATGAACTGTGTGAATAAAAAATTTAAAAAATGTAAATAATGCATAGACCAAAAGTTTGATGTCTTCAGTATATAAAGCATGCTAATTGAAAAGGGGGTAGAGTTCATGAATCGCCAGATCTTTGCTTGTCAAATACATGAAAAAGCATTCTGAGATTTGGGATGAAAATTCATGAAGGGTTTCTTATGTGACATTAAACAGTTGTGTCACGCCCTGTGAACAACTGAGATCCATTAAGGAGTTAGAGGAGGTAAACATGTTCATAATGAAGAATAAACTGAAGGAGAGTAAACTGAAGAAAAGCAACACTGAATAAAAATTTAAAAAAAAACAAAGAGATCTCTGAGGGTATTATAAAAGTCCAGTTCGATGCTACAGACAGTGTGGACTAGATCTCAGTGAAGCCATGCCATGTCTTTTTGAGTGGCCAAGTATCATTTAGCCAAGTCCATTTTCAGTCGGGTGCTAATTCTGATCACAGGAGTTTTCTAACTATCCTAAAGATTGACAGTGGACAAGGGCTGTGAGCCAGAGCATCACTAAGAACCCCTCCCCCACCTCAGAGAGCATGCTAATGCCTCCTCTGTGGCATTTTCCTGTCCTCTCTTCAGAGATTTATCTTCTTCACACCTCTAATGGGTAAAGCGCACATTGGTACTTCCTCCCCAGTGAGCCTGTGTTCATCCCAGCAGCAAAGCAGTGAGCACTTTGTTGTCAACCATTGAGACTTTCCCACTCTCTTGCCCCTACTTGCTGTCACTCTGAAGTGTGATGATGACACTCAGGTTGGCATAGGTCAATACATGGAAAATGATGTATGCATGATCAATTTGAACTGATTCCCTATCAAAAATAGAAGGAAAGGAGCATTTTATCTGACAAGGAATAGAAATTTTAAAACTAAATAAATAGATAGGATTTGAAAGAAAATGGAATATTTCCAATAGACCTAAGAGGAATTAAGATCCACATTATTTTATTCCAGCAGTTATTGCAGGTCACTGTAGACACTCATAACTGATGTGAAATAACTTTGAAGGCTAAAGTGGGTAGATCCAAGGATAAAAAGTGCTTTTTGAGAAAATATTTGTTTCATCTAAACCCAAGCATTGTATTCTCTTTGGTTGATGTCCTATTAATCAGTTAAATCAAAGAAAATTTCCTCTTGCCAACAAGAAGCAGAAAGTAATTACAGGATTAGTTTATAATAGATAGTTTGTATTTAGTTGTGTACTTAGGATAAGGGGTTTTTCACTTGCCAATGAAGTTTATCATGTAAAAGTATACCCTGCTTAACTGACGCATTGACTAAATGAAAGTGGTAGGCAGTAATAACAATTACAAAAATCTAGAAATGTCAAAATGAGTATGTACTATTACAGATGGAAATGATCATGTTTAATCCCCATGGCAACTGCAAAGTCAAACTATATGGATGGCAGAATTCTAAGAGAACTCATGATGACCCAGGTACCCACATGCATTGATCTTTACATGTTCTCCTTGCAGATTATTAGATTTCAGGAATCAAGGGGAAGCAAGATTTGAAATTTAGCCAGGGAAGGGAGTAGAAAGAGAGCTAGGTTTTAGCAGCTGGAAATCCTTGGTTTGTAGCCCAGCTCTTCTATGTAATAAGTATAGGTGGAGTTAGACACCTTCCTTCATGCAAAAATTAAGAATTCTCTTAATGGGATTTCTGTTTTACTTCAGACTAGAATACCTCTATGAACATATTTCATAGATTTAAAAGTTTATGCAGATGGTCTGTTTCATGCATAAGCACGTGTGGCCCAAAATATTACAGTATCAAATAATGCATACATTAGGGTCATAGCAACAGCAAAACAATATTGTGATTTCTTGCCAAGACAAATATGACTACATATTATGATGTACTTTGTGATAAATTTCTTTGAGGTTTTAGAATGCTGTGCATGAATAATTCTAGCAATCTATTTAAGATTCAGTTGCTTTCCCATGATGCAAATCTTTGTTTTACAGGGCTGCTGAACTGTAATATACATGTTACACAGGACCATGTCAAAACAACTTTATTAGTAACTAGTTATTGGAATATTTAGTGGAATTAAATATATGAATATGTTAGGCATTTTTCCTTTATCTAAGCTCTGAACATCTATGGAAAACATCTGAAGTAAATCAACATTTACATGCCCTACTCTGTTCTCATTTGTTAAATTTAATTTTGCTTTAAAACAGTACATTGAAAATGGAAGTTTAAAGATTCCAACAGGCATTAACATTTTTTAGGTTAAAAATACTAGCACATTTAGTTACTCCTTTGCCATATGTCATTTTTCTAGTTTGTGCACCCATATATTTAGTATTTATTTTTTCACACTATTTATGAATCAGAATGTACTACACAAAGAATAAAAGCCAGATTTTCTTCCAGTTATCTAACAGGCCTTTTATAAATGCATATTTCAGCAATTTACTTTGGAATGTAGACAACAAGCATTCTCATCTCATTTGTGTGAATAAATAGAGAGTTGATGTCTGCATCTTAAAGTGACATGATTCAACCATTAGTTAAGGAGAAAATAAACAATGATAGATTAAACATCATTCCTGATGCCTTCATAATTAGGTATACACAGGAAACTGCTCCCAGCTGCTCAGTTCCTCTTCTCTCAAATCTGTTTCCTCAGCATGCACCATTCTAGAACCAATAAGAGTCCTTCAGAATCAGTCAGGGACACCATGATACTATGAAAACTTTCTGCAGTGAAAATGTAAAATTTTTATCAAAACTTGGAAAATAAACCAAATAATGACCAGTCTTATGAAAGAACCAACTTTGTGTGTGTGTGTGTGTGTGTGTGTGTGTGAAGTCATTAAAGAAATAATCAAAAAATAAACAATTTGGGTCATTGTTTAAAATATGAATATTCAGGGTTGGGGGAATAGTTCAGTGGTACAGTGCTTGCCCAGCACGCTCCAGCCCTTAGTTCAATCTCCAGCACCAGAAAAAATAAAACAATATATAAAATCCAATAAGTAAACCAAAAAAATTAATGGGAAGTACCCATATCTCATCAGAGTAATCACTGGAAACATTTTCTTAACATAGCTTTCAAGAACCTGGGAGAGTGGGGGGTGGGGGCGGTTTGTGCACAACCAGCATCTCCCTGCACGATCTTTTTCATACCTGTTTTTACTCACTTAAAAATACACCATAGTATAGATCAGAAAATACAATAATCACATCAAGCATAACAGTAAATGCTAATTTTCAATTAGAGCTTAATGTTTGTCTCAAATTACAGAGAACATCACACGCAAAATATGCATTTTAAGTTTTTATAGAAATCATATGAGTGCTTCTTGCTTCCACATTACAGAGAAAGTAACAAAAAGGGGTTAAGTAGCATGCCCAAGGTCACACAGCTGGCCCATGTTTTAAAGCAAGAATACAAATCCATATTTTTCTTTCTCATGGAAATATGTTGCATCTTTGTCATTTCAGATCCCAAACTCATAATCACTATGCCACACAAAAGTACATTGAAAAAGATTAAAATCCATATCAATTATATAACCATTACTTGTGTTAGGTATGAAAGATTGCTTCCACTTCCAATTTTCCACAATTATACAAATACTAAGGTAAACAGCTCTAGTGTATTTATATTTGTAAATCAATTACAATTTAAGATAAATTTGCTAAAGAGGAAATGCTCAAAGAGGATGAATACTATTAAGACTTTTGGTTTAATGCAAATGTTTATGTCCTTTCTAACAATGAATATTTTTCCTCATAATTTTCATCAGTTTTAGAGACCAAAAATTAATGAGGTGTCTCATTTTAATTATATTATTTGAATGTTTTCCAATAAATTCATTTTGTAATTTTGTGAAGAATCAGGTGTTTAAACAATTCAGTAAGTGACAAACCAAATTTAGACTCCACTGGCCTTTTATACTTAGTTTATGACCAACCATCCTAATGTTTTTAAAATTTGGGCACATTGAAGCATAATTTATGCCCTAAATTCCTTTTTTAAAAAATGTACACTCTATGAGTTCTGACAAACACGTACCATCATGAAATCATTACCATTACCAAGTTATAGAACGTTTCTGTCACCCCAAAATGTTTCTTACCCCTTTCCCACCAGCCACTCCTTCAATCTCCACTCCCTGGTAACCTGTGATCTGTTTTCAGTTCTCACAGTTTTGCCTGTCCCAGGTTGTCCTATAACTGAACTGATACTGCATGTGGCCTTTTGAGTCTCCCTTGTTTCCTACATGCAACAACAGGCCTCTCCCGCCCTCCTATTGCTGAATAGGATTCTGTCATGTGAATGTGCTACAGCTTGTTTACCCAATTGAAAGACATTTGAGTTGTTTTCCATTTGGGGCAATTATGAATAACGCTGATATAAACACCCATGTACAGGTTTTTATATAAATCTCTATTTTTCTTTCTTTTCTGTATATAGCTAAGAGTATATAATAAATGGTGCTGGTGGATTATATGGCTTGTATTGTAAATGTATATTTACCTCTAAAAAAGGTTTTATAGACTGTCTTAGCTGAGAGCTCTTGTGGTTTGGAGTGGTTCTGAAATGTATCTTGATTTGACTTGTCTGATTTTTTACAACTGGTGCTTCTTTATGAAAATAGGCAAACTTTTAAATGAGGAGTTTTAATCAGCTTCTGGTCATGCAAGAATTTATCATGAAGTTGGTCCATTAGCCATCTCCCCAATTCTTCCCTGTTGTATAACATTGGGCTGCTTATTGAACAAATCTAGACTATTTTGAAAAGCCAAAGTGAAATGAAGTAAATAAGAATCCAGTTATTAAAAATTCTAGTGTAAAACAAGGCCTGTGTGCTATTTATGAATGAGTTACCTTATCATCAGTTGTTATGTACAGCAAACTTTTGTATGTGATCAGTTTTGTAATAAAGGAAACAAACATCAGATAAGAAACACAGATATATTTTCCAGAACTCATCAGCCTATAGTGCAGCAGGGAGAGAGACCATTTTGTAAACAAATTCAGAAGACCATGATGATGGCAGTGCTAGAAAAGCAAATTCAGGGTCCTTATCTAAATTTAGAATGCTTGCAACTTCAACTAAAGGGAGATCTCAAGGATCATTATGCAAATGAGGAGGAAAGAGAAGAATGTTCCAGCTAAACAAACCAACTCATGCAAAGGCTGTGTTTGGCAGGATGCTGATAATGCATTTGCAGGTGATCAAGGATGGGGTCCAGAATGAGTGAGGAAGAAATGGAATTAGTAAGGAGCAAGACAGATTCAGGCAGATGAATAAATTAGCAGTCAGGAAATACCCACCTGGCCATGGAAACTTTGCAGTGTGATGTAGTTTGGACAGAAGATAAATTGGAATTTTATACTCCCAACATGATTTATTATTGAGAATAAAACTAACACTATTGAATAAAAAGAGGGCTATGGGACCTAAGATACTAAGATAAGAAACTTAGAAGACAGAGTACATGGATACCCACATCCGTCAAGTACCATAAATACATGAGTATTAATGGACTGTCATGAAATGTCAGTTCATTTGGAAAATGTGGAGTTGAAATGAAGCAGAAGTCTTTGCTTCAGCTCTTCTCAACCTTGAGGTGTTGTGAAGCTCTGAGCAAGGCATATGATATGCAGCTGGTCTCATACTTTCTATAGTGATTATGTTTTTTGTTTGTTTGTTTGTTTTTGGTACTGGAGATTGAACCCAGAAGCACTCCACCACTGAGTCACATCCCCAGCCCTATTTTGTATTTTATGTAGAGACAGGGTCTCACTGAGTTGCTTAGGGCCTCACTAAGTTGCTGAGGCTGGTTTTGAACTCAGATCCTCCTGCCTCAGCCTCCCGAGTCGCTGGGATTACAGGCATGCACTACCACGCCCGGCTACAGTGATTATGTCTTTAAAAAGAACTAATTTCATATGCCTGGCAATGACTACTTGACTAACCAATCACTTTTCTATACCTTTAGGCAGTCAGACTCATGTGAAAGAAAGGGAGTCCATTGCTTATAAGCACTCACAAATATGGCAAATTTGGGGGATGCAAGTCCAAAGAATCTGATCCAGTGGGCCCTTATTTGGGTCTGAGGATCTGAAATGTATCAGGCAACTTGGGTGAGTTGAATATGGAGCCAGAATTGACCTGGATCTAGCTGGGTCAGCAGAGCTTCTAATGTAGTGGTTCTCAATATTGGCTGCACATTCGAATCATCCAGAGAGCCTTTAAAATTCCAGCTATCATGCCATGCCTCAGACCAATTAAATCCAAGTCTTGGGAGTGGCATCAGTATTTTCTTAAAGCTGCTAACATGAAGCCATGGATGAGAACCAGTGTCCCTAAAGATTTGGTGTAGAAAGCTGTCTGCTTCTTTGGCTTCTCAGGACTTGAAAATACTTTATAAGATCTGTAGCTAATGCTCTAGTAAAAACTGGGCTTGCCTTTGGCTTAATTAGTTTATCAGTGAAAGCAGCCTAGAGAGTTCTTCCTTCTCGAGGGAGAAATGATTCTCTCAGAAAGTAGCTTTTAGCCCCTTTCTCTGAAAAGTACAAAAGGAAATTCCTGAATGGAAATAAAATGCTGAACTGATACAAAATTCTGCAGTGAAACAGAACCACTGCATGGAGAGATATGGTCCCAAAGAGTTTTCTTTTCCAAGGAAACCCTACATTTACATTTTAATTTTTGTGTTTCCATATCCCCAACTTCTTAAAATAGCAGTAAATTACTTAATGTGAATTTTGCAACCAATTTCACAGTTTCAGGTCTGAATTTCACTATTAGTTTCTTCTGACATGGACCTGTCTTTATCTCTGTTTACTGGAATACTCTCACAAATTTCACAGTGTACCTACCAGGAAGAAAATTTAAGGTTACAAAGTCAGGTCATAAAGTACATAGTGCTCTACATAGTAAAAGTGCTTTTTCTGTTCTCTCTTGTACCCACTTCACCAGAACAAAGTAAGGAAATCGGGCGTGGTGGCACACGCCTGTAATCCCAGCACTTGGGAGGCTGAGACAGGAGGATCACGGGTTCAAAGCCAGCCTCATCAACTTAGCGAGGCCCTAAGCAACTCAGTGAGACCCTGTCTCTACATAAAATACAAAATAGGGCGGGGGATGTGGCTCAGTGGTGGAGTGCCCCTGGGTTCAATCCCCAGTATCAAAAAAAAAAAAAAGAATAAAGTAAGGAAGCAAATAGCAAAATAAAGAGCAACAATACTCAGGATTATGTTATCTATCTATCTTCCCTGACAAAATGTGGGTTGCATCTGTATAACATCAGAATCATTGATTGGTCTCATTATAGGACAGTGATTCCTTATCCTAAATCATCAGGTGGTTTTTGGGCTGCATGATATTTTATTTTTTAAATATTTGTTACAGAAACAGGATCTAGAGGATCATTTTATATCAAAGATGGCTATTTATGCAGCAAAGTAGCTTAAATTTCTTTGTATCAGTTGGGTATTTGTTACCCATTAAGACTGTACCAACGTTTGTAAGAAACATTTGACTTTTAAAATTCGCTTGGATGTTAGAAATGTAGAATTGTAGACTTTAGGGTCAAATGAACAAATAGTGAATTTTATTTATAAAATTTCAGCCAATTTATTTTTTAAAAATTCTTGATTTCTCTCATTTTTCTTCTCCTCTTTCCCTCCTTCTCTTCCTCATCCTTCTTCTCTATATTCTTTTCTTTTTAGCTTGTTTCCAGGCTTTTTATAAATAATAAATGAATGGTGGATATATTTGAGTAGGGAAAAGGATCAATTTGTATAAAATATCCATAAGATAAAGATCCATTCAAATAGGATATCTTTTATTTCACATATGAGAAAGCCGGCTCCTAAGGTTAAATCGTTTGTGAAACTTCCAGTGTTGGAGGCCACATCCAAACACTGGACATTCAAACTTCCTGACTGCAGAATGCCTGTGCGACAGCTCCCCAATCAATGGGGTCAAAGATACAGATAATTGAATTAAAGACATTGTATGCATGGATCCTATTTTATCTTCAGGTTATGAAGCTAACCTGATTGATGACAACCACTTACTAAAACCCATAATCTGTTCTTTTTTTAATGAAGCATCTTGAAAGAATAGAACTGGAACAATATTTAATCTCAGCCTTTGATCTAACAGCTAACAATATAGAACTTAAACTGGTGCTTTTCCTACATAAATAACTAAATATTTAAATAATATGCAAAACACATTTTGTAGGTATCTGAAAACCAACCTTCTGAGAATGGTCAAGAAGAAAATTCACAGGGACGGTCCTTTAAAGACTGTCTGGCCAGGCTCTTCAGCTGGATAATAGGAGTAAGCCACTGTGAACACCTTCACTTAAGGCAATAAACGTATGTGCGCTACAGCGCACTGGGGTTGGAATTGGGTTGCAAATACAGAAAAATGTGTCCTTCTGTGCAGGATTCCATTACAGCCAAAAGGGGCCTAGAAACTATAGATTGCTTGTAATTATTGTTAATTTTTCAAATATTTTCATTTTTCACTTAATGAGAATTCAATATTCTTTAACTAAACAGTCCCTTAATAATGGCTTTCATATTTCATTTTTATAGCTTTAATTCTGTATACTTTTCTAGAGAAATGCTTTTAATTATTTTCCTTCATTTCCACTAATTTTTAAAGGGAAGTGGTGAGTGGCAGATCTCAGGTGGCAAGTCATCACCAATTTTTCATGCCATAAATAAATGATAGTTTGGATTAAATAGCATTTTTAATTCATTGCAGAGCATAATTTCTGTAAATGTGGGGAGATACATAGTAGGTTTTCATGTAGAACTTAGTGCATTAAAAATAGACATGCTATAGGTTTTAAAATTTTCCAAATTTATGAATCCCAAAGACATTTTAAATGAAATGCATGCTTTTCCATGGGACCCCTGCACTCAAGGACTGGATTCAGTATTTTGCTCCATGTTTGCTGTTGATCTGAGTGAAAACTTTCTAATGGATATTTCATGTAGCATATTCCAAACTTCACCTACTTGGGTTGCACTTCTATCATTTCCACCCTAAGCCTCTGTACGTATAATTGTGGACAGCACCAGGAATTGTGCTGATAATTTATATGACCACTTACTTCTATGCATGAGATTTTGGTTTGCCTACTGCTTTTTTGTACTGTCATCTGGAAATAAGATTTAGTATTGCATGTTAAGATTTCACACAAATTAGTGGGGCACTATGGCACATGCCTGTAATCCTACCAGCACAGGAGGCTGAGGCAGGAGGGTTGTATGTTCAAAGGCAGCTTCAACAATTTAGTGAGGCCTTAAGCAACTCAGCTAGACCCTGTCTCTAAATAAAATACTAAAAAGAGCTTGAGATGTGGCTTAGTAGTTAAGCACCCCTGGGTTTGATCCCCAGTAACAAGAAAAAAAAATTCACATAACAGGAAAAATCCTTTGTCATCTGGCTTGCCTCATAGGGAGCCCAATCCTCCAGACAAGTGATGTGAAAATATTAAATGCAGTTTTTGTTTTTTTGTATTACTGAGAAAACATTGGTGGAGAAGTGAGTAGTATCTTAATTTCTTTCATGAGAATTATTACATCTTTACATTTCAAAATGTGCATTTACATACCTTACTGATGAATATTATGTAATATAAAATCATAGTCTTAAAGATGGTAACATAATTTTCTTGATATTTAATTATCTGGTCACTTCTGTAGATTCCTTAGGAAAAATCACCTTTATGCTAGAATAAAAATAATCTTATTTTTCAAAACCTATAATAAACAAGTAGATAACTCATCCCCTTCATTTTAGGGTATAGATTCATTAGCTCTTATACAATGAAGTTGATAAAGAGATCCCTATCCTCTTTGTTCATTCTTTTCATGCACTGAGAACTACTAAATTTCCCTTTCTTCTCTATGCACACTTCAATGTTTTATTTTCATCTGTTTATCTCACTGCTAACCACAGCCAACTTAAAATGGTGAGCCCCAAGTGGGATCCTTCTAATTCCTGTCAAATAGGAAAATCATCTCAGATGTTAAAACTTATGTGTGATATGAAATGGAAAGAGTGCTAATTAAGAAGAAAGCATAAGAATTTTCCACAAAACCTGAGATCTAAAAATGTAGTTAGTCTGGAAATAAACTGTTACCCTTGTAGTTTAAATTGATAATGACTTGGCATGGGGGAAAGGGTAATATTCCTTGGTTTGGAATAGCCACTGAAGCATGTGATTTTAAATCACAAGACTGAATCCCAGTATTTTCTGGATCTCAATAGCACACTTATATATTCAATACCTTATTACTAAGCCATATATACAAGAATGCTAAAGAACAGTTAATTTACAACAAACAAATTTATTGGCTCATAGTCCTGGAAACTGGAAAATTCAGGATTAACAGACCAGCATTTGGATAGAGCCTTCAGTGGCATCATCCCATGATGG
Organism: Glaucomys volans; assembly: GCA_020662805.1. NCBI lineage: Eukaryota > Metazoa > Chordata > Mammalia > Rodentia > Sciuridae > Glaucomys > Glaucomys volans. The sequence continues at coordinate 329,805 of JAJEJO010005746.1, forward strand.
AAGCAAAGAGAGAGAGAGGAGAGAAGGAGTCTGAACTGGTCTTTTTATAACCAACTCACTATCACAATAATGGCATTAATCCATCCATAAAGGCCCCATCCTTGTGACCTAATCACCTCATTAGGCTCCACTTCCCAATGCTGTTGTATTAAGGATAAATGTCCAACCTTTGTTTTTTGGTGACACATTTAAATCTTAGCATAATATGATTTTACATTCCTTTTTAGAGATGGTGGTGATTTAGGTCTGCTCTTCCAGTTTATTTATAACCCTCTTTTACCTTTCCCCACATCCAGATTCAATGATAAATCATGTGGTCCTTTACAGTGACCGCACCCTCCAGGTACTCTTTCCAGATGACACTATTACACTAGGGAACTTGGCCCTTCTCTGCTTCTGTCAAGTTTTGCCTTGCTCACAATAGCTTGTTTCTGATGAATTCTGTGCTTTATTAAGATCAGTCAGACATCTAATTCTACCCACTAGAGTGTTGGTTGTCATCTTAGAATTATCTTCAGCAATTTTAATGAGCCAGTGGTTCCCTCTTTATCTGGGTCAACACTAAAGTCTGCACTAATGGCCTTAGAACACCGTCTATTTTCTCTTCTCTTCATTTTTATCTCCTTTCCTCTCTTATTGTCTCTTCTTTACTCCTTCCCTACACACCACTTGCCACTGACTGATTAATCTTCAATTTTTATCTTAACAGATATCTAGCAATTATTTCATGCTGGGTCCTGTCCAGAGGTGTAACACTAATGTCAGTTTTGTACTGAAACACTCTAATATCAAATTGCATTTTTTCGGTTCACTGATTAAATGTTCCCACAGGGCCACTGGAAATAAAACGGCAGTGTATTCTTTCCACAATTCTTATGGTTTTTATTCAGTCACAGTGGATTATATAACTCTGATAAGTCTTTCTTGTCCGAAAGTCATGCCTACGCTTTTGGAAGGAAGACTCAAGAAAACACAGCAATAAATTGCTGAGTTTTCTACCCTTTTTTACTGTGCATTTTTAACATGGGAAATTAAAGTTTCTAAAATGTTATCAGGAGTCAGTGAAGCACTCAGCATGCTCTGCTTACTTCTGAGTTCTGCTATTATTGTTTTTCTCTTGCATTAAATGGGTCAAGTCTAGAAAATAATGCCTTAAATTATAGTCAGTCATATTCTTCTAGTTGTGGTTTAATATGCCTAAATTCAAGGAAAATTAATTATGATTTCTTTACACATTTCTGGTATGCTTTAACTAGTTAAAATGCTTAAAGTGAAAATGAATTACATTTATGCTGAAGGCATTTCATGGCATGCATTCATTATATACAATTCTGTTTATGATACCATTGTATCATATAGAGCCAATGTGACAACTAGTATTAAAAACATTCCAAATGGGTCATGTGATGGTGGAGCCCTTTTGTCATGTTGCTGTTATTTGTAAAGGTTGTCATTCCTGTTAGATCTTGACATAATCCCAAGTGTGGCATGATTAATTATGTAATATCAATTTTCACTGCAATATTCAAGTAGCCATGACACGGCCTGTTGCACACCCGATGCTATTTAAATACTAGTCATTCCTCAGGTTTTCTTCATATATAATTCCTTGCTTTAAAAAAAAAAAAAGAAAAGAAAAAGGAGTGCTATAAAAAATTCTATGGATGAAGTAAAAAACATAGATTGCAGTCTTAAATCTAAACTCAAGCATCAAAAATAAAGTAAGTAGATTTTTGTCAACTAACAAATGCCACTTCAATCTGAGCATTTCACCACCTCATTCTATGCCATCTGTCTCACAGGGAGCAATTAATCTGAAACTCCAACAGGCAACATTAAAATTCCATTAACACTGAACGGAATATTAACATGTCTGGCATTGCCATTTTTATCTCTCCAAATTTTGGTGTTAATTTTGAATAAAGCAGGTATAACATTTTAATCTACTCAGTTAATTAAGAATATTGAGTAAAATATAATTAGCAGCTGAAATTATGTAATAATACACAGATTTTAGTTGAATAACACTGTATGTTTTGGCAAGCTAAACATCCTTGGGCTGCAATTTTGTATTAGGCTAATGATGATTTGTAAAGGCTCTAAATATTTTACAGAACCAATTTTCCCAAGACTGACTTTGTAATTGCTTCTTTTTGCAGAACCACATCACCGCCTTCGCGGAAGTCACATGATATTGAAGCAGATGGTTTTTCCCTGCATTGGACATCATCCCTTTTTACCATCCATTCATAACACCCAAAGTTTGTTTGATTACAATAGAAGTTTATAAAGTTGTCTAATAATTTTTATAATTTTAAAATCAATGTCAACCTGTTTCCCCCACTAGACTGTGAGCTCCTCGAGGGCAGGACTGTGTCTTTCTTTTCTGTATCCCCAACATCTACAACAAAGCTTAGCAGCACAGAATAGGTGCTCAATAAAAATGAGATGATCAGATGAAGAAATTAATTCTGAAATAAAATGTTCACTTTAGTTTCTCAAAGTATCTCTGCGACTATGTGAAAAGAAACCTCTACATGAGTCATATTTGTATAAGAAAACCCTCTATTTTGGGCTAATTAAGCTTTTTAATTTTTCATATATCTATTTAGCAGTATACATATTTAATTTGAAGTGGACTTTGAAAGTCATGGGGGGTTTTATTTTATTATTCAGCATGACATTATTTCCATTCTAACAGATTTCAGTGTGTGAGATTACTTTTAGAAAATGTGTCCTATACTAAAATAATGTTTGCACATTATATTATGCTATATTTCACTTAAAATACCATACATGCATACATTCTAAGACTGGTGCTTCTGCTTTTGAAGGGGAAAATGCCAATTTTTACTGTAATAAGTAATGTATCATAATTAAAAATTATTTATTTGGACTTTTTCTCCTGACAGTTGTGGTTTAATTGTTGACTTACAGTTCTTGATGGCAGGTAGTATTTAGGCTAAATGAGTAACTCCAGCACTGAAATTTATTATTGAGTGATTTTCCATTGGTTACAGTGTCTTAAGGGGTCATAGGCTCCCTCCTTAGATTATTTTTTACTGAGATTCCACATAATTTAAATGGGAAAGAACCACACACTGACACACAATTTAAATATATAAATTCTAGAACCGTGATTAATGTATTTTACTTTGCATTTGTGTAGTGCTTCATAATGCAAAAATACATTTACAATAATTGTCTCATCCAGTTGCATAATAACCCCACGTAAATGCTAAAAGCACAACCTTTGTTTTATAGATGACAAAAATGAAGCCAAGACAGGGTAAACATGTCCAATCCCACACAATTAGTATGAGGCAGAGTTAAAACTTAAATTCAGATTTTTGGATCCCAAATATACATTTCTTTCAAATATGCCACCACTGTCATGTCATTTTGAACACTGAATCCATTCAGAGGTCAGTAGAATTCTTTGCACCAACCTCTGCTTTTAAAATGCAGATATGCCAAAAGAGTGCTACAAATGCTCTGCCATATTTTAAATGTTTACTTTTAAAGAATGAACACTTTTCAAATAAAATTCTATAGTAGACTATTTTAAAACAAATGTCAGGTTCTTCATAAATGTGAAGCCTGAATCAAATGTTTCTCCTGTGCCCTCACCCACAGGCCCCAACCCCCACTCAAGAATGGGCCTGAGTAGGGCATGGTGGTGCAAGCCTATAATCCCAGCAGCTGGGGAGGCTGAGACAGGAGGATCACAAGTTCAAAGCCAGCCTCAGCAAAAACAAGGCACTAAGCAACTCAGTGAGACCCTGTCTCTAAATAAAATACAAAATAGGGCTGGGGATGTGGTCCAGTGATCGAGTGCCCCTGTGTTCAATCCCCAGTACCAAAAAAAATAAAATAGCAGGCCTAAAGGACATCCTTTACACTGAGCATGTGGAATTCAGGGTGAACATCACCATAATCTAAGGAAGAGGAGCTCCTTGGCAGCCACTTCACAATCCTTAAGGCTAACCTGAATTACTTTGGCTCACTTGAGCAGTATTGAATTTGCTGAAGCAAACCTTGAAAGAAAAAGAGTTTTAATTTACTCCATAATTCAACAGAAATCAGCAAATATAATCAAAGACTTGTTCATTGTTCCCAAAATGGATGTCACTTGCCCATTTCCAACATAGTAGGAGTTAAAACACTTCTACTAGGGCCAAATAAAGAAAAATCTCTATTTTTACCAATTTTAGATTTCTATAGTGATTCATTTCTGTTGGAAATTCAGAGCATGAACAGCTTTAAATGCCTGACCATCTTCTAAGACTTAGGCAATAGCAGCAGTGGGGATTTACTTACTGGGAAGGGAAGTGAGGGGGATGGTCCTAATTTTTTAGAAGCTGGGTTACCAGCAAGGCTTCCAGAGTTTGGTCAGTTCCTTTGGTTCCACATTAGCTTTCCAAGGATCCAAGCAGACATGTTTTCCTGGTGGAAGCCTTGGCTATATGAGTATGTCAGTATTGTATATTTGCACTTTGCAAAACCTGGTCTGAATGCAGAAGTTATAAATTCCTTAAAACCCTCAGATATAACCCAGAATTAGAGTAAGGTCATTTCTAATATTTAGACAGCATAGGCCTATGACTATGTGATGAATGATCATGTCACAAAAATGTTTTAAAAAATACAGAAGAACAAAAAAGGTACATGCAAATAGGGCAAAGACCAAAAAAGAGCCCTTAACCTGATGTTATTACTTAGAATAATGAAAAATACATTTAAGAGAAAGTATTAATCTGTAAATATGTACATACATAGTCTAGCAAAGGCAGGCAAACACATATCTTTCAGATAAAGACATTTCCTTTTTATTCTACTTACTTGGGGCCCAGGTCAGTATAAATTGGTCAACCTGAAAATTTCAGTAGTCTCTGTTTGCATGGCAGAAATTCTGCACATGTTTTATCTGATTCCTAAGATAACTTAAAAGGCTCTTTTATGTTAAAAGAGAGGTGAACCTTCTTTGACAGACTTTGTCTATTCCACTTCTAGCTGGGCCTCTCTTTTCTCAGGATCTATCCTAGCCAAATATCTCAGTTACATTTACCATATAGTTTCTTTTGTGAAAAGAGCAGTAGGGGAGAAAATAATTCTCTGCTGTGTATTGTATTTTTCAAATAAAAATTTTAAAAATTAAATTTTGAAAATGAGTTTTTTCCTCGTGTATTGGTGGGTAGAAGAATGAAGAATGCTTGCTAACGTACATGGAAGTCAGAATCCTCAGATTGACAGACAGGGTTTGGAAGTGGAGCACAAAAGGTCAGATTAAACCAGTTCTTTGGGCAATAAATGGTCCTCTGATCCCTTGGGCTCTCCTACCATTTTACCAACTTCCTTATTTACAAATCACACACCCCAAGAAATTCGGAGTTGCTGGGCAGGTATATAACCCCCTCCATAATCAGCCTCCTGTGAATGCCAAGGCACTAAAGAAAGAATATAAAATATCTTGACCTGCCTATGGGGCAACATTCATTAAAATTTGATCGTGCATTCTAGAAAGTTACCCTGGACTTATACGAAATGATTCTGTTTATACTTTGTAAACATTGACCTCACACTTTGCCTTGCATTGCCTTTTTAATATTTTAAGAATTAAAATTCTTTGAAAATATCAGTTAAAGAAAATAATTACAGATTACAAGTGAGTGAATGTCTCTGAAGAAGAAAAATAAGTTGCTCAAATTCTTCTGTTCTGCCCCTTTCAGTTTAGATCATGGGCAATTCAGTAGAACATCAGGATATGGCTGCTTTTATATAAAATATGTCCACTTCTCCAATCCCAATTCTTGTGAGCCCTGAATGGATCATAGGGTCTAAATTATAAGCTCAGATTGCCAACTTTCAAACTTGTTCCCTTGTTCACAAGGAGTTACAAATAAGAAAATACAGATGAATGAATATGAACCACCTTTGGCGTTCATATTTGAAAACTCAAAAGCTCATGACATCATTCTGAAGATTTCATTCTTTAGAAGAGTGATGCTGTCAAATGTCATTCCTTCAAATTATTGCATTTATAAAAGTAATTCTGCTTTCATTTTATATTGAAACACTATCGCTTGTAGAAAAGGAGGAATTATTTTTCTCCTCAAGAGGAAAAATAAAAGTATTTTAATTGAATTATTTTTATTAAAAAAGAATTTTCCAAAATAGTGAGACACTTTCAGTATTAATTAGTTTCCTTAGAGGCATTGCTCCATATCGATAAGAACTTTCAGCTTTTGTTCATTTAGCATATTTATCAAGTGATTCTGTATACCTGATAATTTGCAAAGTACTGACTAATCAGTGGTTAGAGACACACATGATCCCGCCCTTCCAAACTGTACAGTTCAGAAGTTCCAGTGATGGAGCTCTAAAAGGTTTATTCAAAATTAAAGTGAGAGAGCAGTCTAGGAGCTAATCTGCTTCTTACTTGAAGGACTAAGCAAAGGACCTTTTTATAAATTATAGCAATGGCTAAGATTAAAAAAGAAGTATTGGTTCCATAAACAACACTGTATTTTTTCAACTATTGTTAAATTTAAAAGACCTAAAAAGAAATATAATAATAAGCACTTACTATCCTTCACAAGTCTATGTTTCAACTGACTCATATGTGTGTGAGCTGAGCTCATTCATGCATCCACAGTTGGGTTGGTGGCTGTAGCTGATCTTGACTGGACTCTCTCACATACATAGGGTTCACTTAGCTGTCCATTGGTCTGGGATAATTGCCTGGGACAATTTACTCTTCTTCATGTAATTCCTAAAACTTCATCAGACTAGCTCAGCTCCTGGGCAGAATGAACAGAGAGAGAAGAAGTATGCAAGTCCCTGGCATGTCACCACTTGGCTATCTCATCAGTTTGCCAAGGCAAGTCCCAAGGCTAAGATTCAAGGACCAAAGGAGGAGCTACAATCTCATTACACAGGGTGGATAGAGAAGCAAGTGGAAGATAACAGGGGTATTTTTTGTATCACATTTATCACAAACTTTTACTGCTGCTAAGTGTTCAAGCACTGTCCCCAACTGGAGTTCCTCAACTTTTTGAATACTGATTGATTCTGGTAAACATAAGAAATCCACAAATGATGAAAAAGAGCAAGCTTATTACATGCGAGCAATAATGACCACCCTACCAGGCACCAGCTACAGTCCCATAATGCCCTTGTGATAAACTGGCTAGAGCACTATCTATCCAGGATTTAAGAGTTTTAGGTAACTTGCTGAAGCTTTTATGTAGAGATAAATTCCCTAAGTCTTCTCCTACATGCAATAATAAAAGGAGGAGGCATAATTTTATATTCAAAAATGAAGAGGAAGAAAAGAAGGCATCAAGAATAGGAAAGTAAAATATAAGGCTATGATATATTGATAAAAACACATGCTGTGAAGTGTGTGAGTGTGGGTGTATGTGGATACACACTTGATTTGTGCAACTCTGATTTTCAGAGCTTTCAGTTACCAGAGTTTAATTTAAAAATATCACTTCCACAACAATGGGATTCAAATTTTAGTAATGGTATAGTAACTGTGGCTAATTGCATAAGGCAAAACTCTGTTACCAACTCTTCAGTCCACCAATCACTAGATAAGTAATATATGCACACAGGGTCAATGACCAATCCTGTGACTTCATTCAGATTGATCACTGAACGTTTATTATTCTGTTCACACACAAACAACCAAGAATGTAGTTTTGTTGACCTCCTGTCTCCTAGGAATGTGAAATCCACATGACATTTTACAAAGCACATAATTTAAAGATGATTTGATCAACATAAGGTGGAACATTACCAAGTAAAAAGTGATACAGCTGAAAATGAAACTGAAATAGAACATAGACTTCTAGAAGACACAACTGACCATGGGAATGTTGACACTGTTACCACTACCACTATCTGAAAGACTTGAAATGGAACCAGAAAAACCTGAAAGCTAATTGATGTGAGTGAGGAAAGGGACCTAATGAACAAGAGGATGATGTCCTGCAGGAAGTGAGTTTGATAGAAACTTCACATTAATGAAACTCTTGGGGATACTCGACAACACTCAAAGTACAAGGGATAAAACATTGGTAGCTGATCTGAATTTACAGAAGAATGTGACAGTTAGCCAAGGCATAGAAAACACACTTGTTCCATATCCTAAGTTATATGACAGGAAGGCAGCAAACACTGTTCCAATCTGCATCAGCTTGGGCTTGTTAAAACAAAATGCCCTAGATGTGGTTTAAATAACAGACATTTATTTCTCATATTTATGGAGGCTGGGAGTTCAAAATCAGGGTACCAGACAGCATAACAGAACTCAGTTGATGGTCTTTCTGTTATGTACTTGCCTGGTGGAGAGAAAGAGAGACAGACAGATAGACAGAGAGTAAGAGCACCTGAGTTTTAATTTCTTTCCCTTCCTAGAAGGGCACTAACTCCATTCAGAGAGAACCACTCTCATGAACTCTCATGAACTCTCCTGAACCTAATTACTTCCCAAGGTCTCATTTCCAAGCACCATCACACTGGGGATTAAGCCTTCAATGTGAATTGTATGGAGGGACACAATATCAAATCCATAATAGAACTAATCAATATTGGAGGGGGGCAGAAATGAAATGTTTAATTGTCAATGTTCCTATTTTTTAAGTTGAAATATACTGAATAAGTATAGCTTTTTTATTTTCCAAATTTAAAACTGTCAGAAAGAGGGCTTTTAAAGTTTTGAACAAAAATTTTAAAGGTAGTATTAATTGTGTTTCCATTGCTTCTTAGGCTCACTGCATGATTTCAGCTAGTATAGGCATTTTTGTAGTCTCATACTACTGTACAAAGTGAGAACTGCTCTACATAGGGATGTTTATACACACATATAAATACATACGCACACATCCTTGTGTGTATAAAACCTCCTATATACATAAAATTTATTTTTAAAAGAAATGTTATCTATATTTTATATTAATGCAGAATAATTAGAATTTCATATCTCCTGTTAATTATTAAATGTATTTTAATGTGATTATTTGATCATTTATTTTTTATGGTCAAATCAAGAAATACTGGTCTAATCAATAGTTTATAATCATTTGTATTAGAGTATCACCTCAGCTATTCAGATAATTCATTGGAAGGAGAGAAATGGGAATCAGGAGAAATATTTTTTCCCCAAATAAGTTAATATTTAGCAACCTTTTAAAATGATACTGCTCACATTCTGGTCTAGCATGTACACATGTGGAAACTAGCCAGCCCAGCCTTTCAAATATTATTTCTTTTGGCACTCTAAGAAACTAACGTTCTTTGGAGTTATAAAGAGATAAATGGAGAAGTTTATTCCCCTGACCTAAAAAAAATCTCAGAAGATGTGGCAATTTTTTTTTCACTATTCACTTTTTGATGACATTCTTTACCATCCGCTGTTTATCCTGCCCCCCCCCCACCATGTCATTATAAAGATGTTTATGCCAGGGGACCTCTTATTCAATGCTGCATTATTTTTCATTTTAAAAACTGTATCGCCTAGAAACTTCCTCACCTGCCTCCAGTCTGCTATTGCATTAGTCAGCTTGGGTGCCACAACAGAATGTAATATGCTGCTTGACTTACACAATAGATTTTTGTTCTTTCACAGTTCGGGAGCTGGAAGACCAATGTCAACGTGTGAGTAGTCGCAGTATCATGAACACTCCCTGCTTGGGGTGCAGACAACTGCCTTCTCCATGTGCACACAAAGAGAGAAAAATCTCTGGTATCTCTTTCTCTTTTTACAAACACACCAATTTTATGGGATTAAGGCCCCACCTGTATGACTTCATCAAGTTCTTCTTCTTAAAGGTCCTACTTCCCATCATAGTCACACTGGGGGTTATAGCTTTGAAAGCATGAATTTGGGTGAGCAGAGGAGGGCACATTTAGTCCATAAATACCCACCGTCTTGAAATTTCATGTCCTATGGTCATGTCCCATGGAAGAACTAAAGGATGCCAACAGATCACAGATAACAATGCAAACTTAAGTCACCTAGGGTTAGTGCATACTTCTCTCATGAAAGAAAATGTTGAGCTTTGTGATAAATGCTTTTGCTGCTGTTACTGTGACTTATATGTATTATCTCTGATTCCAGATAGCCCTCTAAGATTCATATTAAAGTCATCTGATCCTCCAACATGGGGCCATGACTATCTATCTACTGGGTAAGTAGGTTCTGAAGTTGGGTTTTTTCTTTTCAAACTACTAAAAGTAAAAACATGAAACATGAGATTTCCAAATGCCTTCTTGGAGCAAATCTGCAAAAGCTCCTATAAATAGAACCAAATAATTAAGTTCACTCTCTTGAAGAACAACATTAGCATATGAGTTAATATTAAAACGTTTTCATTATAAACCTAGACTTTGGTGATCTTAAATTGCAATGACTGAATGTGCAAGTTCAATGCTATGAGAATTTCAAGATCTTTTAGCCACCTTCCTTTATTTGAGGTTAAGTGCTTTGTGTTATAGGCAAGCAACTTATGTATTAGATCAATAAGTCAAATGATATGAACCTGGTAGTTTTAAACAGGAAATTCATAAGACATATGGTGACAGCATCTGGGATTGTAGCCATACCATTTCAGATGCCTTTATATTTATTCTGAATACTTGGTGCTAATCATGAAATACTAAAGACATATGTACACAACAGCTGCCATCATCAATTGAAACTCCAACACTGTTCATTTTAACTTTATATATGTATATTCAAGAGATAACATTGCTATTTTCACTCCCATTTTTTTGCATTATCACTGACTGTTTCTAATTCCATAAATTTCCAGGAACATTTTAAGGCTATCAGAAGTAATAGGAAGCTAAATTCTCTTCTAAATGTTGTCACATAAATGTTATAGATTGTTTACATCTACATAAACTCATGAAACCTTGTTTATATTTAAATTTTGTGTGTACATATATGCATATATGTGTATATAGATTATTTTATTCTGAGTAATAGAATAAGCAGGCATTTTTATTCCTATTATTACATGTTGAAATTTATCACCTCTAAGTTCATATGTTGAAGTCCTAATCCTCAGTACCTTAGAATGTGACTTGATTTGGAAATGGAGTAGTTGCAGTTATAATTATTTATGATAAAGTCACACTATAGTAGGGTGGGCTCCAATCCAATATGATTGGCTTCCCATATAAAGGAGAAATTTGGACAGAGAGAGAGAGAGAGAGAAAGAGAAAGACAAGTGAAGATGAAATCTAAAAATTTACATCAGAAACTTCTGTGACATCTTTTACATTCAAAGATTGATATCAACAAATGATCTGGAGCTGGGTGATAGATATGCAACTTAGCCATCAGGAAGATCCAATACTGCTGACACCTTGATTTTGAACTTCTATCCTCCAGAATAGTGAGACAATAAATTTCTGTTGTCTCTACTACCCAGTTTGTGGTACTCGGCAATGGAAAACTAATGCACCTACTTAACCCAAAGGTATTCAGGGATACTGGAAAAGACACAAGCAGAATCATGTCTGAATCTTGACTTCTCCACTGCCAGCTCTGTGATTTTAGACCACATTCTTTAAACCTATAAATCTGTAACAGTGAGGTTGATTATGTTATAGTAACAGACAACCCCAAAATCTCAGCCCCAAGGAATTAGTGTTTATTTTGGGTTCATACTGCATGTCCCTCCAGTGTCATTCAGAGGTACTGATCTCTCTAATATCCATCCTGCATTAAGATCCAGACTGGCAGAGAAGAAACTGTTGCACTGCCTCAGTTTGCAACACCAGAGGGTCCCTCATTTGTTGTACTCTCCTAGTCTGCAACACTGGAGCAACAATGAGAACAGGAACTCAGTCTCTGCACAAAGATCTGAGAAGAGCTTTATTCAGGGGAGATGGAGCACATGTCACAAAGGAAGCTACTTCTCTGTTTACTGTGTATAACACTGTCTTATATGCTTGCAGTTAAGCTAGCCATACACCTTAAAGGTCAAACCTGGCATAAGCAGTTACTAGCCTATTATTGGTGGGTAACAGAAAGTAACAAGCAATTCTGTGAACCCAGGAGGTGACAGGCTTACAAGCCACAGAAGAACTGTTTTACCGACCACAGGAGAACATCCTGTTCACAGAACACAGGACAGGGGGATGGTGTCCTAGTCACCCAGTAGCCTGAAAGATGCACACAGTGTTGGCCTCCTTCCAGGGGACAGGGCCCAAGTGGCCTGAAAGATGTGTCTGGCTCCCAACAGAATGCCACATAGGCATCCTTCCAGGAGAGAGGCCCCCTAAGAAACTATTTGGAACCTGGCACTAATCGTGGCAGGAAAGGTCAGTGTGGAGGTATGCTTGGTTTCTAACTAGTATACCCCCCAAAAGACACACATCACTCTGCTCACCTTTCATTGACCAAAGCAAATTGCATGAGCTTGCTTGAATGCAATAGAGTGGGTAAGGAAAGGAAGAGACATCTGAAAACAGCCCCAATGGCCATCTGTCAGGAATTGATATGGTCATAAATCAAAATTAATTAAATCCTTCATACAGTCTTTCAACCATGTTCACCCAGTCCCTACTATGAGCCAGGTACTGTCCCAGAAATGAGTTAGCTGTAGGAGAAATAAAAAAAAAAAAAAGCTCCTGTCTCTACTAAGTTTTAATTTTATTATAGGAATCAGCAAAGTACAGAGCAATATAAGTGGGGAATGTAATTTTGGATTATTTTTGAATATTTTGAAGAAATGTAAAGCAAGGTAAGGGTATTGAGAGACACTGGCCTGGGGATGTAGATGCAGGGCAGATGTTTTTGGCAATGAATGCAAATTTCCTAATGCAGTGATGGCCACGGTGAATATCAATAAATGTTTCTTTTCTTTTCCCCAACACCCTAGACCATTAGCCTCAATGAAAGAAGATTCAAAGTAAATTTTGCAATGATTGAATTACAGAACACAGAACAAAAAGATTAAAATGCCTAATTCTGAAAAGAACATAATATAACTAATGCAAACCTATATTTCTGCTGGCAATGCACATCCCACTAGAAAGCAATTTGGCATTACATTTCATGAGCCACTAAAATGCTCATAACCTTGACTCAGTAATTTCATCCCTGTGAATCTGTCTCCAAAAGTAATATAATTTAATAATCACAAAGATGATTGTTGCAGTGTTATTTATGATAGTAAAAAACAACCTGAATATACAGCAATAGGGGAATGGTTAAATGGATTATGACTTACCAATTATGCAGAATACTATGTAGTCATTAAATTATAATTATGCACATTATGTAGCAATGAGAAAAATGTTTATGATATAATTTGAAGTTAAAAAAAGATTCAAATTATACCCTATGATTGCTATTATGTAAAAATCATATATGTAAATGTGTGAGATTAAAAGAAAATGTGGGAAAGTGAAATCTCGAATGTGCAAATTTGTGGTAATTAAAAAATATATTTCAGTCATTCCTTTACCTCTCTCTATCAAATGTTCAACAAGTATGTCTATGGCATTAGTTACCTAAAAAAATTCAAAATTATAGTTAAAATGTCCTATGGAGAATAATGCCTTTCTACCCAATGGATCTGACCTTGACTGAAATTCCTAATATCGTAAAATATAATCTGACTGGTCCTCATCCTAATCTAATTTATAATCCTAAAATCAGCCCTTTAATAACTATATTGAATTACTGTTGTAAATGAGGCTTTATATCTTAAACAAATACCTCTTGAAATTTAGTGAATGAAATAATCACCTATAATACATATCTCATATATTACACTAAAATATGGACTTGAGATGTTCAGATATTTGATATCTATTCTGCTAATTGGGGGGGGGGGTATCTGCATCTTCATTTTTTACAAATGGATTATGAACTAGAGTTAGAGGTGCTCCAGTGGGGGCAATTTTGTCCCCCAGGAGACAACTGACCATGTCTAGAGACATTTTTGTTGTCATAACTCAGGAAGTGGACTCCTGGCCTCCTGCAGGTAAAGGCCAGGTGCTAATAAACACCTGACAGCATACAGGACAGCTGCTCAGCCACCCCCATGGCAAAGAATCATCAGGCCCCAAATGGCCATCACACCCAGCTTGAGAAACCTTGGGTCAGGCCCTGGGAAAAACACGAGCTTGACAGTAAAAGTTTAGTTTTATTTCCACTGCTGAAAAGAATGGCCTTGAGCTAGCCACTTCAATCCTGTCCCACAGTTCTCTCATTTGTAAAATGGAGGTAAGTAGTATTTACCTCACCTCACAGATGGTTCTGAGAATAAAATGCGAAACATAGTGTGGTAGTTCTGAAGAAGCTAAAATGTACCACATAAATACTATCACCACAGATAGTTGAAAAATCTCTTAGAATTGTTTATGAAAAAAGTAAAGACCAAGACAATTGTCAAATAACTTATTTGTATTTAGTCATTTTTAATTTATCATGTTTCCCCCATTGAATAACAATGAAAACTGTAACAAAATAATGCCTCTTTACTGATATTTTCCAGATAAAAGGATCTAACTTCCTTGATCAATTGTTTGACCTGTCCTATGTCCTGAATTTCTCTGTTGTCTGAATCCTTCACTTTAGCTACAGAAAAGCCCAGATGACTTTGATGACAATCCAGATGCCATCTCCTACTATTTACTCATTAAAACTACCTCCCTTCACTCCACTGCCAAGTGACATATAACCCATCCATTTCTGCACCACAACTGCGAAAAATAACCCTCATGGCTAGCTCCCTCCTGTCTAAATGGCTAAAGGAAATAGCACAGAAGAGAAGAGAGTGCTCCTTGTTACAATAAGCACAACCACAGCCTGTATCTTGATTTTAATACCATTCTCTAACAAAAGCATCTGCCTTTTAGATAAAGATCCTTGGAGAAATGGTTGACTTCTAGGAAGGGGGCAGGAAACAGACAGACAGTAAAGAAGTGATCCACACCCAGGAACAGGAGAAAAAGTGATACACTCTCTTCACTTGTTGAAATGTTTCTTGCCTGGAGCTCTTATAACAAAAGACCGTTCAAGAAGACAAAAGCATACAAGTTAATTTAGGTTTTACATGACATGAGAGCTTTAAGAAAGAGGGAAATCTAAGCTTCATGAAGAGTGCAGAGTCCTAGAGAAATTCGATTGAACAAAAGCTGAATGATCAAGGGATAATGAACTGAGGAGAGCCCAGCCAGTTTTGTTTGCTTAGATTCTTCACGGAGTCTCCATGTTTTCCTCTGAGTTTAGGAAGAGTGCCTGGGGATGACACTTTCATGACCTGCTTCAGGGGAAAAGGGTAAGAGGAGAGTAAGGGTGACCTTTCTGCTTCTGCTGTTTTTGCAAATGCCTAAGCCCTATTTTGGGGTACTGTATCCTGAACTCCTTAACACATGATGACAGAATGTCCAAGGGATATAGAGCCCGACTAAAAGAGCTTCCCAATGGAAGCATTTGAGCAAGAAAATAATGTATAATGTAGTATTATAACATAACCAATGTTTAAAATAAATTCCAATGATTCCATGCTGATGGAAATAAATAATTGAATAATTAATTAATTAATAAGGGGAAGTAAAGACAAATTGTGCAGAACAATTGTGAATAATTTAGGTAAAATGAACCAAACTCAGGGAGGCTGTAGTTAAACTCCCAGCTCCTAATGTGTAGTCTGCGTGTGTGGCTTCAGTTCAGAGAGTATGGTGTGCAGAAAAGTAATCTGCAGTGGAGAAACCTCACAAATACCTCAGCTAGGTGATCAAAACTGACATCAAGTCATAAATCATGCAGAGTATATACCATTGATATGATGGGATGAGAAGGGCATTTACCACTGAGGGCTTCCCAAAACTAACAACCTACTGTAATCATTAAAAAAAAATAAAATAAATCTCCATTGGAAGACATTCTGCAAAAAACCTGACTAGTACTCCTCAAAACTTTCAAGATTATCAAAAAGAAGAAGTCTGGAAAATGGTTATGGCCAAGAAGAGAGTAAGGAGACACGACAAGTAAAAATATGGTATCCTGGATAGGATCTTGGAGCAGAGCAAGGATATTAGGTATAAACTAAGGGAACAGAATAAAGAATGGACTTTAGTTAATCGTAACAAATCACTCCATTAACTGTGGAAAATGTGCCATGCTAATGTAAAATGATCATAAAAGGTAAATTGAGTCTGAGATGTAAGAAAATTCTCTTTATCATATTGACAATATTTTTGTAAATTCAAACATATTCTAAATTAAGGTTTAGGTTTATTTAAAGGAAGAGTGTATAATATTAAAATTTGAAAAACTGTTCCCAGAGGTCAGTTAGGGCATCTTCTTCTCTACTGTACTGATGTCATAGACAGAAGATAAACTTGAAGTCTATATCATTTACTCTCCAGACATTGATTTCACCTATTGTCTGTTGTAAATTATTCATAGAAACGTTTTAACATCTACTTGGCAGACTCAATGAATATTCATATACATATTCATTAAGAAGTAGACATTCTGAGATATCTGATAAGAAAGAAGAACACTGAAGAGAAATAAACTGTATTCCTCTTTTAATGAGGACAGCTGGTTTGGTGGTTTGCCAACAGAACAGATCTAACTGAGAGATGAGGTGGGGGACACAAGCATGGGGTCCACTGCTGGTCCAGGATTAAGGCAAAGCTAGCAGGTGAAAATTCAGTACTCCAAAATCCATGAAATGGAAAACCAGAGATAATCCAGCATATTGGTCTGTCTCAGAAGAGTCTGATATGGTGTAGCATGGATTTGAGATGCACAACACAGGCCACAACAACAGAGAGCAATAAAAGTGGGTTTTACAGATCTGAATGGGCGGGCTGTGGGCATTGAGTGAATCTACCAGCAGGGGGCAGAACTTCAGAAACGACTGCATGCAGTGGGATACTCTGGTGGAGCCTCTTGGCCCTCTTCTCCCCACCTTATCCCAAATGAAAATGAGATGGTAATTGTAAGGCAGGTCCTCAGTACTGAAATGACCAGAGTCATTTGAATGCTTGTTATCACAGCTGGCTAGGACCTGACCACTGTCTTTCTGGAAGGAAGAAAAGGAAGAAGAAGGGAAGGGAATGGAAAGGAAGGGGTGATAGGAAAGGGAAGAAAAGAAGAGGGCAGGCAGTTAAATTCAGTATGTTCCCAGGGACTGGCAAAAGCAGAGAACATAGGTGGTGAATTAAGAAGGTTATGCTGTCTTTGAGGAGGAGATTGAAAAGGCAGGAACCACCAAAGGGTTGGCAATTATTGATCACTCATTATTTGCTAGCTTTATTCAGGCATTTGCTCATATGATCCTACAAATAGCCTGCATAATTAATATTATTATCATCACCTATTTTATATATAAGTAACACTTAAATTTTATAATGTACTCTAGCTGACACAGATGATAAGAAACAAAGTTGAAACTCAAAGTCAAGTCAGAGTCTCTGTTCTTAGTATGCTGAACCCTAGGCTAAGACCAGACAAAGTCTGCAAAGTAGATCAAAAAGTGGCTCAACTTTTGAAGCAATTAAATGTGGTGCCCTTTATAGCAGTTGGGTCTATTTATAAGTGTAAAAAGCACATTGCAAAGATTCCAATATAGTCAGCATTTGTGAAAGTGATTCAGAAACATGTACAGGGTATGAGGGTTGGGTGGAGGACAGTGAGGAAAAGATGAAAGACCTGGGCATTTTCATCATTTCAATCAATGTGTGCTTTAAGAACTTGCTGATGATTGTGAAAGGCAGGAAATGTTAAGTAAACCCTTTGATGTAAGTCAAATACATACACAGCCTGAAGCTAATTTTTTAAATCAATTTATCTGGCAGAAATTTTGAAAAGTCTTTGAATGTGATGCACATTCACACACAAATTATTTAGACAATCTCTCTCCTTTTTGGGGTTGGGGGTCCTCAACTAATGCCATCACCTTAAAGGGGAACTAAGACCCCTTAATAGCAAATATTATCTGACTCAAAATTGGGAAAGTCAGAAGTCCAGATAAAAATATTACTCTTTAACCAAATCAAAAGTGTCCTCATTTTTAGACACTTCTGAGGCCATCTTTAATGGTCTCAGAGACACACTAATGAGAGCAGAATCATGAAGCTCAATAGAGATGGCTTTTGCCCTGGTTTTTTTTATGCCTTTAATGAACTCAGTAACCCCAAATGAGTAGTAAAGTGAGACCAAGTCAAGGCTAGGAGTCAGGTGGACCCACCTTCCCCAGACCAGGTGAGCATCTGCAAGAAATCATGATTTTCTCCAATGATTTTACTTCTTCTCTAAGAGGGAAAATTCTAATTCTAAAGCCAGAGTGTGGCAAAGGCTTACAGACAGGGCTGTACTTGGACAAAAGGATGAAAGAGATTGAATTGTTTCAAGTTTCCTTCCACAGGTCTGCCTCATAATTTCTGCATAATCTCAGTTGCCTAAGATCCTTTGCCAGTTTCTTCCCTGCCAATTTTTTCTTCTAATTCTTTCACCTCAAAACTTTGAAAGTAAGCTTTCAGTCTTAGGCACTTAAGAAATGCTGATTGTCTGATTAGTGGGGGGAAAATGTGTTCAGGATCTTTGAAATAGGTCACTGAATATTCTGAATGTTGAACATTTTTGGTTAATAATACAGGATGAATTGTGACTGCTTGAGTGACCCTTTCCTGTAGTGGGTATGAAAGAGCTAAATAGCAAAGGCCTAGCTAGGTGGCACTGTGTTTTAAGTAAATGATGTTTAAACCCCAATACAATAAGCCTGCTGGAAAACCTGCCACACAGAAAATGACCTCCAGATAGTAAGGGGAAATTAATCAAGCCATAATCAAATGGAGTTTCTCAGTCATAAGTTTGCCAGATTTAGAAAATAGAAGTACAGATGCCCAGTTACCTTTGAATTACAGATAAATAATGAGATATAGTTTTATTCTAGCTAAGTCCCAAATATTGCATAGGACATACTTACACTAAAAAGAAATAATTGTTTATTTGAAATTTAAAGTTAATTGGGCATCTTGTGTTTTATCTGACAACCCTACAGAGACCTCTAGTACATATCTCTCACAATGTTAAGCAGTAAAAACACATTTTCCTGTGTTTTACCACATGTTTAGATACCCAACCCTTGTTCTCCAATTCCTGAGTTTCTCTCCAAATCCCTGCCAGACATCAGAGCATCTTCTAGGTGCCACCTTGCTTTTTAGGTGGCTCTGGCATCCATCAGGCTTTTCTGTCTTCCTACAGACACCTCAGCAGACATCTGTGCACCACCAGTCTCTCTGGTTTCCAGATACCATAGGAACCTCTTCTAAGGCTTCCGGGAACTCTCCCATCCACTCCATTTTGCTACCCCTTCTCTGGGGAGGGCCTCTCATGACAGGTGTGTTGCAACTTGTATTAGTTGACTTTTCCTTTACTGTGACCAAAAAGACCTGACAATAACAATTTTAGAGGCAGAAAGGTTTATTTCGTGCTCACAGTTTCAAAGATCTCAGTTCACAGACAGCCAGTTCCATTGCTCTGGGCCCCAGGTGAGACAGAGCATCATGGCTGATGTGTAGTGGAGGAAAGCAGCAAAGAAGAAGAGAGAGGGCTCTGCTCCCCAGAGACAAAATATATACTCCAAAGGCACACCCCCCAATGACCAACCTCCTCCAGCCACACCCTCCCTGCCTACAGTTAACCAACCAGTTAATCCATTCAAGTGGATGACTGAACTGATTAAGTTAATACTCTCATAACCCAATCATTTCCCCTCTAGACTTTCTTGCTTTGTCTTAACACATGTCCTTTGGGGGGACACCTCATATATAAGCTGTAACAGAATTTGAACCAAAGCATTGGACCCTGTCCAATTCTATGCAGCACTAGACAGAAGGACTCATCAGACCTGCTAGATTTATACCTTCTCATATGGACCCCAAAGAACTTTTGTTTCTGTTCTAGTATCCACAAGAGTTTTAAGTGAAAGTAAATACTGTGGAACTTTTAGTTTTTTATCTCCACCTCAGCTGTCCTAGGGCTCAATGCCAGCATGACTTTATATATTCACAGTGGTCAGGTAAGAATTAGATTTTGGACTGCTTTCCAGGTAGGCCCTGTTTCTCCTATGAAGGAGTTATTCATTGTTCACTGAATCATGTTTATTATTTCATTTCCAAAGAATGATTTTCTCTCAGGAATTTCCACAATCTACCAGAGGAATATGTATTCCTTTATAATATTTAATGCTTATGTAACTCAGTAAAAGAGCTGTTATTTTTTTCCCTTTTGCAATAAGAAAACTGAGATAAGAGGTAACATAGATTTAAGAAATATGTCACCTTCATAATCACCCACTACTCTCTGCCTCCTCGGCTTTACTCTGCCTTCAGAATGTGCCAAGATCTTTCTTACCTTTACATTTTCTGTTTCCACTGTCACCCCAGTATGACTCCACATATATACTCTTTAATATATATATATATATATATATATATATATATATATACTAGTGTGTGTGTGTGTGTACATTCTTTAGTGTATATTTATATATTTAATTATTTTATTTGTTCTAATTAGTTGTAAATGACAGTAGAATGCATTTATACATTTTGATAAATCATACATACATGGAATATGATTTCTCATTTTTCTGATGGTACATATTGTAGGATCACATTGGTCATGCAATCATATATGCACATAAGGTAATAATGTCTGTTTCAATCTACTACCATTTCAACCCCCATACTCCCCTCCCTTAACTGCCCTCTACCCAATATAAAGTAACTCTATTCTTTCCTAGCTGTCCCCCCCACACCTTATTGTGAATTAGCATCCACACATCAGAGGAAACATTTGACCTTTGGTTTGGGGGATTTGACTTATTTGCCTTAGCATGATATTCTTCAACTCCATTTACCAGAAAATGCCATAATTTCATTCTCCTTTAAACTGAGTAGTGTTTCATCATATTTATATACCACATTTTCTTTATCCATTCATCTGTTGAAGGGCACCTAGGTTGGTTCCATAGTTTAGCTATTGTTACTTGAGCTGCTATAAACATTGATGCAGCTGCATCACTGTAGTTTGCTGATTTTAAGTCCTTTGGGTATAAACCAAGGAGTGGGATAGCTGGGTCAAAT
The DNA here is from genome assembly GCA_020662805.1 of Glaucomys volans. Lineage (NCBI taxonomy): Eukaryota > Metazoa > Chordata > Mammalia > Rodentia > Sciuridae > Glaucomys > Glaucomys volans. The sequence continues at coordinate 350,940 of JAJEJO010005746.1, forward strand.
GGTGGATCCATTCCAAGTTTTCTAAGGAATCTCCATACTGCTTTCCATAATGGTTGCATCATTTTGCATTCCCACCAGCAATTATGAGTGTACCTTTTTCCCCCCACATTCTTGCCAACATTTATTGTTGCTTGTATCTTGATAATTGCCATTCTGATTGGAGTGAGATGAAAACTTAGAGTAATTTTGATTTGCATTTCTCTAATTGCTAGAGAAGTTGAACATTTTTTTCACACATTTGTTGATTGATAATATATCTTTTTCTGTGAAGTCTCTGTTCAGTCAGAATCAATAAATGGGATGAATTCAAACTAAAAAGCTGCTTCTTAGCAAAAGAAACAATCAATAATATGAAGAGAGAGCCTACAGATTGGGAGAACATCTTTACCACATGCACTTCAGATAAAGCATTAATCTCTAAGATATATAAAGAACTCAAAAAACTCTTTATATTTGAGATTCAGTTCAAATGTTACTCTTTTTTTTTTTTA
>JAJEJO010005746.1:359392-427266 GCA_020662805.1 Glaucomys volans
TTTGGTGTCCTGTAGGCCTCTTGTAATTGATTTTCCATCTCATTCATCATATTTGGGAAATTTTCTGATATTATTTCATTGAACAGATTGTTCATACCCTTGGTTTGTATCTCTGTGCCCTCCTCAATCCCAATAACTCTTAAATTTGGTCTTTTCATGATGTCCCATATTTCTTGGAGGGTTCGTTCATGATTCCTAACCATCTTCTCTGTTTGTTCGACTTTGTTTTCAAGATTAAATATTTTGTCTTCATTGTCTGAGGTTCTGTCTTCCAAGTGATCTATTCTATTAATTATGCTTTCTATTGAGTTTTTAACTTGGTTGATTGTTTCCTTCATTTCCTTGTTTTCTTCAAGGATTTCTGTTTGCTTTTTTCTCAGAGCTTCTATCTCTTTATTAAAATGATTTTTTGCTTCCTGAAATTGCTCTAATAGTTGATTATTCATAGCCTGAATCTGCTCTCTCGTCACCTCATTCTCTTCTCGGATCATTTTAATTATGAACATTCTGAACTCCATTTCTGTCATTCCCTCTACCGTGCTGTCCTTAGGATCTCCTGATGCACCATCCAGGTTTGTTTGAAACACTTTCTTCCCGCGTCTTCCCATGCTGCTCATATATCCTCCCCTCTGGTAGTGCAAATCAGAGGGATTGCAACTTTCCTGAAGCCACAGCGCTGTGTCCCCGGGGAAAGGGGTGGGCTTAGGTCCGGGGGCTCCGAGGCCAAAATGGAGACTCTCCGCCAGGGAATCTGGAGGATGGCGCCAATCGGGCCCAAATTCGCTGGGGCCGGCAAACCGCTCCGCTCCCGGGTAAATCTCACCTGAAGCCGCAGCGCTGTGTCCCCGGGGAAAGGGGTAGGCTTAGGTCCGAGGGCTCTGAAGCCGCAGCGCTGTGTCCCCGGGGAAAGGGGTGGGCTTAGGTCCGAGGGCTCCGATGCCAAAATGGAGACTCTCCGCCAGGGAATCTGGAGAATGGCGCCGACCAGGCCCAAATTCCCGCTGGGGTCAGCAAACCGCTCCGCTCCCGGGTAAATCTCACCTGAAGCCGCAGCGCTGAAGCAGCAGCCCTGAAGCCGCAGCGCTGAAGCCAAATGTTACTCTTTATAGAGGCCTATCCTGATCTCTTTCCTAATAATTCTCCATTCGAGTAACACATTTGTTCTTTATAGCTGTTATCAAGATGAAGAATCATTCATTTGTTTATGATTAGTTCTTATCAGTGGTCTGTCTTCTTCACTAGAATTTAAGTTACAAGAAAGAAAGAACCTTGACTACAGCTATGCTGCTGTATCCTTAGGAATGAAATATCTGTTGAAAAAATAAACACATCTAAAACTTGGACCTTTAATAGTATTCCACAGTTAAGGCCAGGTTAAGTTATAAAATATCATTCTGAGAATACATTAGAAGACATGTTATTAATACATACGTAATACATAATAAAGACAACATAATGTGGTGGATAGTTTAATGCTAAAGAGAAAAAAAGGAGTACTGGAAAAGGAGAATCTTTTTTTTACTCAAAGTAAAATGTGGTCATTTGATAGTTTTGCTTATTCAGGACCTCATCAGAAAAACTATCCTAAGATACCATCTCACCCCATTAGAATGTCTATTATCAAGAATACAAGCAACAATAGGTGTTGGAAAGGATGTGGGGAAAAAGGTACACTCATACATTGCTGGTGGAGTTGCAAATTGGTGCAGCCACTCTGGAAAGCAGTATGGAGTTTCCTTAGAAAACTCAGAATGGAACCACCATTTGAACCAGCTATCCCACTCCTTGGCCTATACCCAAAGGACTTAAAATCAGCATATTACAGTGATGCAGCCACATCAATGTTTATAGCAGACCAATTCACTATAGCAAGATTGTGGAACCAACCTAGATGCCCTTCAATAGATGAATGGATAAAGAAACTGTGGTATATATACACAATGGAATATTATTCAGCCATAAAGAATAATAAAATTATGACATTTGCAGGTAAATAGATGGAGTTGGAGAGTATCATGTTAAGTAAAATAAGCCAATCCCCAAAAAACAAAGGTCGAATGATTTCTCTGATAAGTCGTCAATGACACATAACAGGGGTGGGGAGAGGTAGGTGAAGAAGGGAGGAAGGATGGATTGTATAGAGGAAAGTAAGGGGAGGGGGTGGGGAGGGAAAGATAATAGAATGTGAGAAATATCATTTTACTATATATATGTATGAATATGCAAATGGTATGATTCTACTTTGTATACAACCAGAAAAATGATAGTTGTACTCCTTTTGTGTACATTGAACCAAAAATTAAAGAAATAAATAAAAATTTTAAAAAAAGAAAAGCTACTTAATTGAATGCAATTTGAATTCACTTTTCTAGGTGTTCAACCTTCAAAACGATGGCATTTCTCAAAATTTCTCATTATATATTTCAAAATAAATTAGCGCAACTCCTTTTTCAATCCCTTAGGGTTCCTAATGCTGCTTCCTTATTGGCTTGAGTTATAAACTACTCTGACATTTCCATGTTAACACTGTGGGTTCTCTCTGATCATTCTTTCCTGCTCTCTAGACTCATCTGTATTTCAGACTCTGATCAATCATCTGTTCTATTTGATTATGTCCTTAACAACTCCAGGTAGTAAGTCCCTGCCTTCCCTGTGCTATTTATCTTCATAACAATATTCAACATATCCTTTTAGAATTTGGGTTTTTAATTCTATTTTCCTAGGTAAATGCACTAAAACCATGTGTTGCTCATTTATGTAGACAGGAACTGAAGCTACCAAATAAGAGACACTCTCTTAAAATATTTTATCATAAATAAGTGAAATATTTTAAGACTTTTTAGAATTATAGCCTAATGACTAAAATCTGGGATGTGGAAAATAAAAAGACTTGAGTTCACATACCAGATCTGATACATATGAATTGAATCATTTTTAAGCAAATCAAATTACCTGTCTAGGCTTTAGTTTGTTCTTTGAAAGATTACAATAAGAAAATGAAAGTGAAACTCAAAATTTGGAGAAAGTTTTGGAATAAATATGGAAGACAAAGGACTTGAATGCAGAATCTTAAAAAAAATCCCTTACAATTGAAAAATACAAACAACCCAATTAAAAATTGACAAATGATTTGAATAGACACTTCCCTCACAAAAGAATATATATGTCAATGGCAAATAAGTACAAAAGAAAAGGGTTCATTAGAACTTAGGTCTTCTGGCTCCCGAGAAGGGAATCTGAAGATGTTAGAATTCTCATTGCTTTAGCTCTCCAGGCACTGGGTAAGATGCTCTGTTCTCTCGTTTAACATTTAAAACATATCCATGAGCTAGTAATATTATTTCCTTCACCAAATAGTTAAGGAAGCTGAGGTCTAGAGGAGGTTAAACAGCATGTTCAAGTCTTAAATTGAGATGTAAACTCAGCTACCAAAGCTGAACATCACCTAGGGGGAAACTAGGACCTGAGAAAATAAACAAATAGCATTGCAAGTAGCATCTCAACAAAATAATGCTTTTTTTAAACTTGAAATCCTTATTTTTTACCACAGGTAGTTCATAGTTATCAAAGAGGTACAGGAAATAGCACACTACCTGGAAATTTTAAATATCAATTTGCAGTTCAGCAAGTTTTAGATAAAAATGGTAGGAAAGATAAACTTTTCACCTCTTTTCCTATTTTGGGGAAAGACATGACATTGAAATAATTAAAAATTAATCATTTTTCATTCTAAGAATTAAGACTTTCAAATATATCAAATAGTTTTGTATGGAACAGTAAGCGTATATATAAATGTGGTATTCAAGAATTACTTGAGAAAATGTATTTTTATTTTATTATGGTGGTTTTTCACTCAAAATGATTAATTTTCCTTTTTCTAAAACAATTTCTATGGATATATCATATGCCCTGTTAATTTTTTTTAAAGAATGAATAAAGAAATAGGAAAGCCAAAAAAAAAAAAAGGAAAAGGTTTCACATCTGTAGACATTATGGAAATGGAGATGCAAGTGAAACAATGGGAAAGCACATACACCCATTAGAACAATTAACATCTAAGAAGTAATGAAAAGCCTGGCTATATTATATTGTTACCGAGTACTTGGGTTAAGTGGAGCACTTATTCATCACTGCTGAGAAGATAAAATAGTGCCATGACTGGCAGACAGCGTGGCAGTTTCATAAAGTTGTATTCTCATGCATATAGCCCTTCTGTTCCCAGATATTATCCCAAGAGAAACAAAACCACATGTCTATTCAAAGATGTGTATATGGATGTTCATGGGGCCTTTATTTGTCCCAGCTCCAAACAATATGTAACCTAAATGCCCATCGACAGTTAAATGGAAAAAGCAATTGCAGTAGATCTATACAATGGGAAATAGCACCATAAAAAAGAGGGAAGAATTACTGATACAACACAGATGAATGGACAATCATTATGTTGAGTGAAAGAAGTAAGGTAAACTGAGTACATTCTCTGTCTCTCTTCCCGCATGTATTTATTTTTATTTCTCTCTCTGCATATATATTAGAAATTTTTTCAATACTTGAAAATTGAATAATGCACTTCTAAACAATCTATTAATCAAAGACTAAATTATAATGAAATGTTTAAATATTACTATTCTATAACTCTGATTGCTATATTGAGTAGAAAAGAGGGAAGAAGAAAGGGCTAAAACAAGGAAACCAGTTAGGAGGCTATTACATTTATGCAGGTGGCAGATGATATTGGTATGGCTGACTGGTTATAAGAGTTAGCCAGGTTCTGAATATGTTTGAAGGTAGAGACCTTAAGATTTATTAAAGAGGTCTGAAAGAAAAAGAAGTCAAGAATTAATTTGATATTTTGGGCAGAAATACAAAAGACAGAGGTATTTAATGACTGAAACAACAAAGATTGAAAGTTAAATAGGTTTTAAGGGGAAATAGCATGAGCTGATTTTGACCACAGTTATTAATTTAAAATGTTTGCTGTCCCCTTAAGAGACATCCAGTAGGTAGTTGAACATGAGCCTATTATTCAGGGGAGAGGTTGGAAATAAGCCACATAAATTTTATAATATACCCACATATATACACATAATATGTGCTTTATACTTGCAATAATTAAATATTATATTATTCTTACTGAGATTACTGATCAAGTAAGAGAGGCTGTGGTCAAAATCAGCTCATGCTGAATACAAAGTGTTTAGAAATGAAAGAAACTTGAGAAATTCTCCTCTGATTGCTTCATCAGGTGAAAATGAAGAAGGTGAAAAAGGTGAAGAGAGATTGGATATTTGAAGTCTCAGGAGAGAGAAAGAGGCATGAATCAGCCTTCTAGGAGAATAAGGAAATGCATGGAGTGGGGACAGACTACCACCATGGGGCAGCCCTAAGGACTCAGTTGATAAGGAACTTGCGAGTCACTATGGTTGCCTGTTTTATCCAGATGCTTTCACCTAAGTTGTTACAGATAAAAATTAGGCATAAAGTTAGATTTAATAAGGACTGGGTTTTTCCAAATAAGTACTAGAAAGGTAAAGGTGTATTCAAGAAAATGATTATAATGATTGACAATAGAATTTAAGGAAGGGAGGGAGGGCAGAATTTAAGACCTGGTACAATCAATGGATTTTAATTCACAAAAGGAGTTACAATCACATGTCAGCACAATAGTAGAAATTAACAGAAAAGGGAAGAGATGCTGTTCAGAGACTAGAACGCTTGGATTTAGGATTATGAAAGGATTTCAGGTATTGGTATCACTGGCAGAAATGGAATGAGTGTCAGAGTTTATAGGGAAAAAAACATTGGAGGAGAACAGGGAAAGAAACTGAGATGTCAAGGATTTGGGAAAATAGCCTATGTGAATACTGTAATCACCCTCTGTTATGACGGGAGTAGTGACAGAGAGGCAGGATGCCAGGATCTAACATCTTCAAGGAATAGGGCGGCAACAATGGTTGGGAGTTGGGCTGGGAAATGTGCTGCATCTGGGTGTAACCTGTTGACATGAGAGTAGCATGTGGTGGGTAGGACTTAGGAACGAGAGAATGGTCCGGAAGGAATGACAGAATAAAGGATGATTCCTCCCTCACCTCTAGGAACCTGATGTACCAGTGCAGGAGGGAAAACAGCCAACCCAACAGAGTCATGAGAGGGATGGCCCTCCTATGAGAGTCTGATTTCAAACTTGTTCTTGATGACAGAACAATCCTGCTCTCTATAAATAGCCCAGGAAAGAATAGCTGTTGAGAAATCTGCTTTCTGGCTGCTGGAGCGTCTGCTCTGTCTTGACACTTTCGATGGTGCTGAAGGAAAGTGTCACTGCTGCCTCTCTGGCAGTCTCCACCAACTCCACACCACTGACAGCTTTGACGATTTCACACCTGTTGATAACAAAATTAGTTTCCATGTGATGAGACAGAGTCTCTCTCTCTCTCTCTCTCTTTCTCACTCTCTTTCTCGCTCTCTCCCCCTTCCTGTCTTTATCACCCCAATTTCTCCTTCTGCTTTTCCGGAGAGGAGAATAAGTGAAAAAATGATGGGATAGTTCAAAACACTTGGCTTCTGTTAGAGGAAGAAAATAAGAAAATTATAGGACCAAAAATCACTAAATATAAAACCGAAGTAAGCAATTGGTCGATACACTCTAAAACACTGAAATGTGATAGATCCTGAAAGCAACCAGAAAGGATTCTTAAAGGCAAGCCCTCCAACCTGGAATAATGTCAGAAGACTCTATGAGGGAAGAAAAACTATCAGTGGGCAAATGCCCAGCCTCCTCATGACCCGCATAACTTTTCTTCTAAGTTGGTTCCTCAGCAGAGGGAAACTATTCTTAGGGATTAATTTACTAGGTTATTACACTACAAGTAGGAATCAATTTCAGACATTTATCTTATGAAATAAAGTGAAATAACTTACATTGGTCCATTCAGTAAATTTTCTTTCATAATCTGGCATGCAGTAGTGATAAGATAACTGAATTTCAGGTCAAAATGTTAAAGCTCAAACATAGCTTCTGCTAAGTGACCAACTCTTCATTATCCCTTCCTGTCTCAGTTTTAACATCTCTTTTCAGATAACTCTTTTCCCCCTAAGTATACATATCATTCTTGCTATTGTTTCCTATTGCATTCTGAAACTCCTTTGTAAACTTACATGTTCATGCATATTCATTTAACATATGTTTTTCCCCACAGGACGAAAAGTTCTCTGAAGCCATGGAGCTCATATCATCAATTCCTATAAAGGAAATATGCAGACAATGTGGCCCGTGGCTTAGTGCCTGTCTGCCTGACTTGGGCAAATGATAAATCCCTTGTGCTTCAAATCTAGTCTGCAATCTCACAGACCCATAGAAGTCCAATGTACATGAGGGCACTTTAAAATCTTTGAAGTATTCATCAACTATGAATTTTAATGCACCAAAACATTTCCTCTTATGTCATTAACTAACCACTAACTAGTACCACTTCCTTGAGAAACAAATGTTTATTTTCCAAGTGTTTATTTTTTAACTACTTTTCACTTCAGGTTTTTGAGAAATTAAGAAAATTCTAGGAACTTGAGAACTTATCTTATTTACTAGATTTATTAAGGTACCCTACAAATTACTGAATGCTAAGAATGAAAGTCACCTCGGGGTTTCTGGGATTCCCCACCACGTCCTGTAACTAATGGATTCTCTAAGTTCTTTTGTTGTTACTCTTACCATCATCTCACTAGTGAATGTACCTGAGAGCCTTTCCTTCAGTATGGAACATCAATCATCCCAAAGCCAACAGAGAGCAAATCTTATGGTGACAGGTCACTGAACTGCTCACCACGTTAACTGTAACCAATGCCTTAAAAAAAACTGCTATTATTTATACAGCAAACATGTATTCTAGTTTTTCAGGAATTATTATTATTCAACTCTTTTTACTAAACAATTTGGTCAATGCATAACTGAAAAATAAACTAAGTGGTTTAAGAAGGATTTATGTATATTTTAATAAATACACAAATAAAGACCAATGTTTCCAGAAGTACCTCAAGAATTTTGATTCCCTGAACTCAATTCTTATGCCTTTCTCCATTTGTGTTCAATGAATCAATAAGTAAATAAAAGAAAAAAAAAATCTAAATTTATTGAAACTATGTATAAGGCTAGATGTGTTTAAAAAATGAAAATCCTAATTAGAATAATATGAGTTCCATTCTTGTATAAATATATCAAAATAGATTATACTGTCATATATAACTAAGAAGAACAAATAAAAAGATAAAAATAAGAAAAATAAAGCTCTATCTGAGCAAAAGCACATACTTGTCTTTTGTCAATTCAGCTTAGGATACCGCATAGCTCACCTACCAAGACCACTTGTGCAGCAGTAACTTTACCAGTCTCAAAGGTGCTCAGGACTCAAGTACAAGAAGAACACTCACTTATGTACATCAGTTACACAAACCGAGTCCCATGATGAGCCCCAAATGTTCTTCCCTCCTGGTGTTCATGCTGTTGTGTAGTATGCACTGATTCATGGCTGGCTTAGGTGCACAGTTGGATATGGTCAAGCTGACTGTGTGTGACTTCTGAGAGTAGGTCATAAACACTGTGGTGTTCACATTGTTATTTCTTGGGTTATTCTTTCCAGGGAGAGTCATCTGCCATGCCCTGAGGACACGTAAGGAGGTTATGCAAAAGTGCAGAAGAACTGAATTCTCCTGATAATCAGCACTAACATGCCATCCATGTGACTGAGCTGGAGTGGAACAAGACCCCGCAGCCCAGGGAAGCCTTCAGACACTGCAGCTCTAATGACATCTGGACGAAATCTCACAGGAGAACCTGAGCCAGAAACACCCACTAAGCCTCTACTGAATCCCTGACCCACAGAAGCTGTGTGGTATAATGAAGGTTAATATTGTTTTGAGCCACACAATTTTGGAGAAGTTTGTTATATAGCAATTAAAGCTACTTAATGCAACCGAATGAAGATAAATAATAAAACAATTGATCATTTATAATCCCAGATAATAGTGAGTTTATTGCTATCAGAAACAATAATCAAACAAAGAAACAAACAAAAAGACAATCAAAGAAGTTTCTTTGTATTGTGGGAGGTGAATAATGGTTTCCCAAAGATATCCGCTAGAGCACAAAGAGTTGTAAATCTCTAGAACCTGTGAACATGTTACCTCACGTGACGAGAGTAGATGCAATTAAAGATTTTGAGATGGAGAGATTACCTTGATTTATCCCGATGGACCCAAGATAATCACTAAGGTCCTTTTGAGGAGAAAGCAAGAGAGTCAGACAAGATATAGATGTGGTAAGGGAAGGGAGTGGTTACAGCCATGAATGGAAGATACACAATCCAGGAAATGCAGACAGCCTCTAGACACAGAGAAATTCATGGAAACAGATCCCTGTGAAGCCTCCAGAAGGAACAGAGTCCTGGCAATACCTGTTCTCAGTGGCCTGAAGATTTGGAAGAGAATAGCAGTCTCTTGTTTTAAGCCACTAAACTTGTGACAACTTGTTAAGGAGCAATAGGAAGCTAAAACAAGCTACCATTGCTCCACAAAGAAGAAAAAAAACCCTCAAAACCAAAAAGAAGTTAACCAACCATTGATTTCATCTCTTTATCTTACAAAAGCCTCTCTGAGCCAAGTGTGTAAAGTATGACTAGATTTTGTTCTGAACAAATGCTTTCCAAAGGCTTCAATCTGAAAAATTAAGATATTCAAATGACTCTCATCATTTAATTAAATACATTTGATAATGCTGAGCCTCCTCCACTTTCACCCAAAACCCAAATATTTTTAACGCAAGGAAATAAATTCTGTTCCCAACATGAATTGAGTAAATATTTGTTGATGATAATGTAGAACTAAATTCACCAAATGCACTTTTAACAGCAAAATAAATTAAGGGATCTTTAGGAGCTTATCCTTTTCATAAGTGGATTTGATGTGATCCAACTTACAGTATATTTTTTATTTTCTTCGTGTTAATAATAGACGTAACACTTGCATAGCTTTTCACATCGCTTTTCACAAAATGCTTCACATACATCTCAGGGGATCCTCACAGCACCCCTGTGAGGTGGAAAAGATTGTAATTATTTTAAAATTTTATTCTTGTAAAGCCCAAGTCTCAGCAAGGCTGATTTCTGAAGTGTCATCCAACTATGAATGACAGAGCAGTGACAGAAAATCCCTTATTCATTTAGTTATCAACACTTCAGTTGCTGCTGTGCTTTCTAGTGTAAGCTAAACAATTATTAGAAAAATAACTAGATAAAATTTTATCATTCTAAATTTTCTTTCTTTTCTCCCTCTTTTTCTCTCACTCTGTATTGGGGGGGGGGGTGGTACTGGGGTTTGAACACAGAGATGCTCTAAAACTGAGCTATATCCCCAGTCCTTTTTATTTATTTATTTTTTTAACTTTGAGATGGGATCTCACAAATTTGCTTAAGGCCTCACTAAGTTGCTGAGGCTGACCTCAAACTTTTGATCCTCCTGCCTCATCCTCCTGAGTTGCTGGGATTTCAGATGTGTACCATCAAGTCAGCTAAATTTTATTAAATTTTTTATTAAATTTTATTTTGACAAATCTATATTGAACACTGTACATGGTACATTTGATGTACAATAGTAAAAACAATGCATTTCCTAGCTTTAATAAGTTCACTCTATAGTAGAACTGAAAAATGAGTGGGTTGCCACTTGCCCTGAAGGACGGTGTTATGGTTTAGACATGAGTGTTCACCAAAATCTCATGTGTAAGACAATTCAAGAGGGTTTGAGGGTGAAATGATTAGGTTATGAGGGCCTTAACCCAATCAGTGAACTAGTCCCCTGATAGAGATTAACCAAGTGGTGATTGTAGGCAGGTAGGTTTGGCTGAAGGAGGTAGGTCATTGAAGATGTGCCTTTGGGGTATCAAGTTTGTATCTGGAAAGTGGAGTCTCTGCTTCCTGGTGTGATGGTCTTCTGGCTGTGACATTCTGCCTCATCACAGGCCCTAAAGAATGGAGTTGGTTGTCTAATCACTGAGACCTCTGAATACGTGAGCTCCCAAATTAACTTTTTCTCTGCTAAAATTGTTCTTATCAGGTCTTTTGGTCACAGTGGAGAAAAAGCTGACTAAAATAGATGGTGAAGGCTGTGGTAAAAGTAAGTACTATGTCGGGGGATCAGATGGCAGGGGACACTAATCTAGCTGGAAACATCAAGGAGGACTTCTCAAAGGTGGCAACTCAAATTTGTCAACTGAGATGAGAAAGTTAGCAAAGCAAACAGATGATGGGCATGGGACAAGGTGCTCAGAAGAGAGAACAAAAGGGGCTAGGAATAGACTTCCATGAATGTTTCATTACAGTTGGAATGTCCCCTACCATTGCATTGAGACATATTCCATAGACAATGCCCTGATGCCAACAACACAGGGCTGTTATACTTGTCCCAGAGGACACCTGAGGGAATTTTTAAAATTATTTTTTCTCAAGAAATTGGCAGACATGTATGACATCAAAAGTATTCATTTGTTTACTTTCTACCTCAAATACCTATTTCTGGATCTCTTCTAGGGAAATCCATAAAATATATTTATCTTTTCATACTGTGCATAAATTTCTGTTAGCTCTTGTCCATGATAAGCCTCTTCCTCTAAACTCTGCCAATATGAATTTCCCCATAGTCCCTTTTTTTGAACCTCATATTCACCTAGAACTTAATATAATTTTCTATGCACTAGGTTCATACATCTGGGCAAAGAGCAGATGTGGTGGGAACATTTTGAAAGGTCACTATTATATCATTTTGCAAATTGTTTAACTCCAGAAGAATCAAGCTGATTTATCTAGGAAGTGTTCCCTGAAATTTCATATGTTAGAAACATGATATCTACTGTATCAATATTAAGAGATGCAGTGATTAGATTATGAGAGCTGTAACTTCATCAGTGAATTAATCCATTGGATGGATTAGTAATTTGAATGGATTATTGAGTGGTAACTGTAGGCAGGTGGAACATGGTAGGAGGAAGTAAGTCACTGGGAGATATGTCCTTGGGGTTTATATTTTGTCCCTAGCTCCAGGTGCTCTCTCTGCTTCTGGGCTACCATGAGCTGTGTAGCTTTCCTCTAATGTACCTTTCCACCATGACGTCCTACATTGCCTTAAGTCCAGAGCAATAGAGCCAGCTGACTATGAATTGAACCTCTGAAACCATGAGCCCAAACTAAAATTTTCCTCTTCTAAGTTGTTCTTGGCAAGTATTTTGGTTATAGCAATGGAAAGCTGACCAACACACAGTCCTAGAGTATATAAATCACTTTAGTAGTTCATAAATTCAAAATTAATATAAACTGATGTTATGTTAAATAATAATTAATTTGCTTACTTTGTCATTTGACAAAAAGGCAAAATTAATTCACTAAGGGTTATGCTGGGGACCTAAGAAAAATCAATAGATTTCCTCCCTGCAAACTTTACCTCTAGATGGAATGAGTCCATCTATTAAATATGCCTGAATTATTTGTTGTACAGCTTTCAAAAAGGACAGGTGTGTTTCTGCTTCTGGTTGTTAGAAATATTAGATTTCATTGTCAAAATAGCATACCAAGGAAATTCATTAGGAGTCCAGTGGGGTGCAGTAGACAGCACTGTCAACTAGGCAGGTACAAGAAAGACAAGATGCCCTTAGGATTAGGGCAGAGACCTTATCTGCTTTGTTCATCAGTGACCCCCCCAGCACCTAAAACAATGGCTGGCAACCTGTAGGGATTTAGTGTTATGTATTCAAAAAGTAAGTTCATCAGATCCATTATGTTTTGACTTCAAATTCATGATGAAGTCCTAGTCCCAAAATCTCAAAATGTGACCTCATTTTGAAGTAGATATTTAGAAAGGTAATCAAGTTAAAATGAAGTCATTAGGGTGGACTCTAATCAAATAAGACTGACGTCCTCATAAAAGAGGAAATTAGAAGGTGGAAGCACACACGGAGGTAATACTATGTGAAGATGAAGATAGGGATCAGGGTGATGCTTCTACAAGTCAACAATGCCACAGATTGTCAGCAAACCACCAGTAATGAAACGAATAAGTAACACAGAAGAGATTCTCTGCAGCTCTCAGAAGGAAACCATCTGCCAACATTTTAATCTCAGATTTGTAGCCTCCAGGACTGTCAGACAACAAATTCCAGTTGTTTAAGCCACCCAATTTATGGTGCTTCGTTATGCAATCCATAGCACACTAATACAGTATCTTTCTAGCTAAGTCTTGCTGATACAAGTTTCACACAATCCTGATTTTAATGTTTTAGTTTAATTTATTTAAGCCCTTCAGTTAGATTTATGTCAGTGTTTCGCTACCTACCCACTCAGTAAAATAGTAAGCAAATTGTTTTCTTTGGATTTCGCATATTATAATGCTGTGCACAGTGCCAGTGCTCAAAGATACTTAAATACACATAAGCTATAAAATAGTCTTATCTCTTCTGTGATTGAGCCCCTTCCACATTTGACACATTTGATTAAATGAGATGATCTGTGCAAAATGCAAAGTTGACCCAGAAAAAGCTGTCAATGAGTGAAATTTGCAAATAAATAATGTAGTTAGTGTGAGAAATATCTTTTAAAATTAGACATTGTGGGTTTAAACTCTTCCTGTTTGACCTTGAACAAGTCACATAATCTCTTCATGTTCATGGAGAATTGATATTTCTTTATGTTTCCCAGTATTGCTTTTGTGATACATTATAAAAATGATTGTGTAATGTATGAAAATCGCTTAACATAGTGATTACCATAGAATAACTGTTCAATAAGATAGTTTTATTGTTGCCTATTGAGAATAAAAATACTATACTAAATACCATAAGGGAAACTGGGAATGTAAGAAATTTAAAAAATGAACAAGTCAACTTTACTTTTTGGAAAACACATAAAAGCATTTGAAACTGTTGTAGTTAGGAAATTCTAATTAACATTATAAATAAAACCCCAAATTTCCATGGCCACATCTAGTAGAAGTTTATTTCTTGCACAAAAGTCCAAGGTGACCGCTCCTATTCCTTCACTCAGTGATTCAGAGAATGAAGCTCCTTCTGTCTTTTGACACTGGTTTCCCTCCAGAGCTCTGAGTTCTCTACCATAAGCTAGAATAAAAAAGAGTATGTGAGAGACACTAGAGAAGGCATAACTATATTTGAAGATCTAAGTCCAAAGATCACCCCACATTGCCTCATGAAAACCATTTAATTAGGATGTCAACGGGCCTAGAAGTGGAGTCTCTGTCTCAGACTTCAAGCAATAATCAACCTTGCACTAAGAAAGGAGGAGATATAACTTGGTCCTATCTATCACAGACATAATGCTGCACCCAGTGACAAAATAAAGTGAACCCACAATGAAGAAGATGTACAGAGCATATTCTAAGTATAAAACCAGCTATTAACAAAGCTCCAGATTGGAACTATGGAGTTCTAAACCACTTAAAGACTCACTGTTATATAATCAGCAATATAAAATTAAATTCAAAGGAGAAAAATAAGGATGAGGGGAAATGCTATTAAACCCTATATTAGGAACATTGTTAAGAGTGTAAATCTCCAGAGTGGTATTCCAAAGAGTTTAAGCTTATGGGTGAAGAGTTTTGACAAGTTCTACTTCCATTCTTTTCTAATGCTTTGAGGCTATAAATCAGATTGAATATAATTGTCTGGTACAGCCAGTCTTCAATAATATACATGCACACTTATATGTAATTGGTCTGACCTTATGAGGCATGATTGAGTTTTCTGATTTTTGTTATTTTGCATGATAGAAGATTGTTAAACCAAAGTTAACATTTGGTAACAGCACAGAACTTCTTGGGGGAAAAGGTCTTCCAAAAGACCTTTTCCAAAAGACCTTTTCCCTAAATTAGCTAGGTCAGCAGCACTACTATACAATTTCCTATTGTAAAATAAGGAATTCAAAATTTGAGCACTGAAAATGCCATTCATTGAGATGCAATGCATGGTGTGCAGATTTGTAAGAAATCTGCCAGGTTGTGAAAACATTTTCTAACAACTAATAAACTCAACCAAATGGCCTGTGACTGATCCCAGGCTCCAGGGAGGTGGGGGTGATAAGGAAGACTGGGGAGGCTATCCAAAGGGAAATATGTGCCAACCAGAATTAATTTATATATGAGCCAACTGTTCTGTATTTAAGGGAATCAGTAGGAAATTCTTTGCTGAAGGATTTAAATAGACTTGGATTCAATCTGAAAATAACTCATTAATTTCATATTAAAAGCTACATCTCATAACAGGACAGCTTACTCTTGGTTCATAGGTAGGCTCTTTATTTATGCAATTTTACAATGTAGAGTTTTTTCTTTTAAAGTACCTACAGTAAAAAGTAATGAAACCCCTGTGTGGCATACATTTGCTTTGGCTAAGTGGCTTCCTCACTTGTGTCTCTTAAAATGTGACTTTTTGTGTATAATGATTTAAAAAAATAAAATATCAATAATTTTAACAGAAAATGTTATCAAGGCTGAGGGGCAAACGTAACTCCAAAAGATATGAAATATCTATGTTCTTCTTTTATTTATTTAATGGTAGAGCCTCTGGAAAATATGGGTATTGATTTAAATTCCAAAACTACTTAATTATTTCATTAAATTTCATCAAAGTAAAATACTAACACTATAATTTAGCACAAAAAGATGCCTACTAAGACATAAGAATACATAAGAATAGGCATATAAAAAATAATTACAGTGAGAGACAATTACTTGTTGGAAATAATGTTTCTGAATTTGCATACAAAGGCTAGCCCTTCCCTTTGCTACATCAAGGAGATGATCAGTTTAATTTATTTAATAGTGTCTTAAGCAAATGAAGACTTGTGCTTAGAAGGATACAAGTTCATGAAATAAAGCAGGAGACTTCCTAACTGGGCTCAAGCATTTAGTGAAAAATAAACATTTCCAGGACAGGAAAAGAAAGACCTTTTACCACTAGCAAAAAACCTGCATGATTGATCATTAATTACAAGGAGTAAAATGTACGCTTCAGGAATAAATACTCTGTTCAGTAGTAAGAGGGGAAACAAAACAAACAAAATTGTTATTATACTCAGGAGAACCTTAATCAATAATTTATCTGAGGAGCTCCTCCTATTCAGAATGTAAAACTAGGAATCAGGAACTCAAAGTGATAGAGGGGCAAGGGTAACAGTTCCATGATCATCACACATTATATTACTTACATTTCAAGTTGCTTTTTAATTTTTGTAAAAAAGAAAGGTTCAATGAAAAAGAGATTGCTAAACCTAGGGACATACAAAGTGTGATCATTTACACATGGTGGGCCTCCATCACTGAGGTAAAAACTAAGGGCTAAGTGGAAGATACTAATCTGTCTGCTCCAGCACTTAGTGCCTCTTAGCTCATTATTCTAGTGCTGTCTTCTGGTTCAATCACACGAAGAGGTAAGTGGCAGTTCCTTCAAGCTACAGTTGAACCAGCAGTCTAAATATCCCCAGAGACCCTGCAGTTATGGTCCAGAAATGAGATAAGAAGCCTCATCAGGGGTGGGGCATGGAGGGCAATATGATCACTGGCCCTTTTAAGAACACCTGGTACCCCAAACTCAACTTCAAAAGCAGTCAGAAGAGTAGATGGCTGCTACCCCACATATCATTTTGTGGTTTGAAATTAAGGAGCAATGTTTAGATCTTGGCAAGAAAAATTAACAAAATATTGAAACCATTTATTACTGAGAACAGACAATCCATTACAGAGCTGATTGACTCATGTGACATTTCATTTACTTTTCTACCCAATCATAAAATAACAGTTTTCCCACATATTGCCAGTATGTAAGTCATTCGTTTCCAACCAAACCAGGAGACTTGTTTGAAAAATGAGTCTGGGAAGAACCATTTGAAGTTATATCAATTTTCTCTTGCATATTAAAGCAGTATGACTTCATATTTACCAAATGCATTACCATGTCAGAGCCAAGAAAACCAGAGAAATAAATTGTTCTTCTGTAAAATCTATCCTGAATGAGAATTCAAGCGGTCATAAATAAATATTTTTAGATCTCATTCCAAAATCAATAGCAAAGTTCACCAGAGAGGCTATGCTTACAGATCCCCACCCTGCAAATTGCCATTCAACATATTTCAAGAGGCTGAAGCAAATTGAGTGAATGAAAACTAAAAACTACACATCTGTAACACGCATTACTCTTCTGGCCTTCAGCTCATGTCCTGTTCTGAGATGAAAGAGATTTTGCAGAAAAATGCAAACTTGTCAGAGAGCTCAGCATTTTCCTCTTGGGCATGACAGGTCAGCACTAAATCATTGGGTCCTTTGTCTGTTCACAGGCATCCTTTGTAGTAACCAGCCAGCTCTCAAAGCTTCAAAGCTAGTCTCTTTCCTACAGAAGGGCCTTGATTTCAGCTGAAATTATAAAACTAGAATTTGGTTATTCCAGATTAGACAACTTCCTCCTGCTCTCCAGAGAAGGGAATGAAAAGTGACTTATAAATAAATGAATATGTTCATTACGAGTGTATATGAAATACAACAAAAAGAGAAATTTCTTAAGTTCAGAGAACTTATGAAACCTAAATAATTCTATGTCTTTACTTAATCCTGCTTCTATGTAAATAAATAAACATGTAATTCAGAGCTCTATTCCTGAGAAGATACTGAACCAAAATAGACATATTTGCAATCAATTCTTCTCAAATCCTGATTATCCTATCCCTATCCCAATTACTCAATTGAAAGAGATACTTCAATTGAGGTAAAAAGGTAAAACTATTGACAGAATATAGAAATATAATTACATTGACCTCAGCTTTCTTGATAAAATCTAAATACCTCAAAAATATCTTCCAATCAGGATAGAATGTGCTGGATTTTGATGTATCTCAACTCTGAGTCAAAACAAAATAATCAATTTTTAATTCATTTATTTTCCACCCATCTATGGCATTTTTAAGAAATGGGAATTCTTTGTTACAGCTCCCACAAATGAGTGTGTTCTGTGTTCTTTCTTGAATGTGGGTAAGCTTGTAACTATTAAGATGTAGAAATGACAGAATGATGTCAAAGATGCACTCAAAAGATAATGGAGCTTCTGCCTAGTTCACTGGTACACACACACCTGTTTTGAAGTACTATTACTTCAGTACTACGATCTTCTGACCACTGTGCTAGACAGGACATGTGTAGAGACTTCAGCCCACAACCCAGTGAAGACCCAGGTAAATGGAGCAAGGACTCATATTCATGTGAATGAACCATATGGGCATCAGTCAATCCCTCAGATGCCTGCAGCCATACATCCTCCCGAGCAAAACTTGCCCAGGTTAGCCACTCCCAAATCCCTGATCCAAAAAGTCATAAGCAGAAAGAAATTATTGTTTTAGTCCACTAAATTTGGATTTAGATAATTAGATAATTTAGATAATTTAGATTTTGGATTTAGATATTTGTTTAGATAGCACCTATACATACATCATCATATGATTTAAAAAAATTAAGGCAATTTACAAAAGTATAAAGACATTAGGGTAGCATATGTTAAAAATCTGTTTTCATCATTCTATCTTTACATCCTGGGTTTAATCTTCATATACTTTAGAAATCAAAATGAAAAGATTTTATTTGCCCCTGAATGGCATTAAAGAGCTCTTGAATAACTTATCAAAACGTACTTACTGCCTAATTTGTTTGTAATACTATTGGAATGACAAATGCAAAGATATTCTATTAAGTGAAATTATGATCCTTCTGTGCTACAGCTCATCATAGGGGACCATTATTTTAATTTCTACTCTCATATACCTTAATTTTGTCTATTCTATAATTTCTCTACAAGGAATCATACCATCCTATTACTACATTTTTTACAGTATGTGTTCTCAATATAGGTTATATTACTCCAAAGGAAATGAAAACGAATTATTGATCAGGAATAGAAGAATTATTGGATGTTCAGGATTTAAGAGTGTGACTCTCCAAAACTCAACAGTACCTAACAAAATTGTATTACTTAAGGTTTAATTACTTTCACTAGAGATAACTTAAATCTAATTTTTCTCAAGTGTTTGCAATAATGAAAGCAATGTTGACATACATTAATTATAGTTATGTTTGATATCACGTAGTGTGGGTCTTCCAAATTTGTTCTTTTGAAAAAAATTTGGTTGCTTCAAGTCCTATTCATTTTCATATAAAATTCAAAATCATCTCAAATTTTATGAAAAATAATTTTGATATTTTCATTAGGATTAAACTGAATTTGTGTATCAGTTAAGAAAATTAAACAATAATGAGTTTTCTATTCCATTAGTACATCATTTGTCCATCTAAATTTTCTTTAATTTCTATGACAGAGACTTTATAAGTATTTAATGTATAAGATTTGCATTTATGTTAAAAATATTTAAAATATTCCTGTATATTTTAACTTGTTAGATACTATTATAAATGTTGTTTTTATATTTCATTTTTATGAAAGTTTCATTTTGTTTCATTTTCTTATTGATTGCTAGTAGAGAGGAATTGTAAATTGACTTCATTTATTGGTTTTAGTCATTGTGCTTGTTGTAGAAACTAATTTTAGATATTGTCTAAGTAAATACAGTTTGTATAATTAATAATATTCTCTGTAAATAAAGATAGGCATTACTAATTCCTTTTCAGTCTTTACAGTTGTATTTCCTTTTCTTGACTTATTGCATTGGCTAACTGACTCGCTCTCCCAGTAAAATGTTGACTGAGGATATATTTTTCCTGATAGTTGGAAAAATCTTTTTTACTTCTTCATTCAAAATAATATTAGCTGTAGAATTTTCACAGATGTTCTCTTCAAATTGAAAATTTTTTTCCAGCTTGCTAATAATTTTAAAAATCATAAGTATTGAATTTTTCCAAACTCTTCTTCCACATGTATTGAAATGATTTTTTCTTATTTTTACTGTTAACATGGTGAATTACATTGATCAACATTTTGATATAATTTAGTCATACATTCCTGAAACAGATCTCACTTTTTCATCTTGTATTGAATTTATAAATATCGCTAGATTAAATTTTCTAAAATATTTTTAGGTTTTATGTTTCTTTCTATGGGGAATGTTAGAATAGTGTTTTCTCTTTTAACTTGAATTGTTTTAAAATCAATTATTTGATTGCCAAATAACCTGGGGACATTTGTAGATATCTTTCCAATGTTGACTTTAATTTTTTACTAAAGTCAGAAAACTCATCTTGTAATATTTAAATCATTCAAAATTTACTTGGACTTGTGTTAAAAGTCCAAAATGGCCTATCCTGGTGAGCATTCCACATGCACTGGGAAAGAATTGGTGTTCTGTAATGTTCTATCAGTATTAGTTGGGCCAAGTTTGTTCATAGCATTGCACAGGTCTTTTGTATCCATATTGAATTTTCAGTCTGCTTATTCTATCAGTTATTATTAGAAGAGTGTGAATTCTCCATCTATAGTGTGGATTTGTCTATTTCTTCTTTCAGTTTAATAACCTTTTGTTATATATATTTTGAATCTCTGCTATTAGATTCTCTGAAATTCTAGTCCTTCAGACTAAAAATTTTGAGTCATCCTGAGCTATTACCTTTAACTCACTTCACATCTCCAAACTGTTGATTCTATCTGCTCTGACTTCAATGCATATCCAATAGTTTCTTACCATCTTCACTGCTACCACTAATTGCCTAAGTAGCCTAAATTACCAATATCTCTCACTTGGATCTCTGCAGAACCTCCTGTTGGGTCTTCATATTCTGTTCTGTCCAGCTTACCTTCTATTTTCAATAGAGTAGATTAGACTATGCTATTCTACTGCTTGAAATACTCCAGTGGTTTTCCATCTTTCTCACGTAAAATCCAAATTTCTTATAATGATCACAAAGTCCTACAAGAGCTGTACCTGCCTAGAATACACCAGGTACACTCCTGCCTCAAATTTTGTATTTGGTTTTCTTTCTGTCCAGAAAGCTCTATTCAAAAATACCAGAATGGCTCCCTCATTTCCTTCTGACCTTTGTTCAAATGTTACCCTATTTAAAGCTACTATATCCATCTTCTCCTCTCTTGTTTATTTTTTCTTTCCATTTCATTTGTTACCATCTGGAATAGTATCTGTGTTACTTGTTAATTAGTTTATTATTTGTCTTTCCCGCCAGAATGTTAAGTACAATGAGAGCAGAGATTTTATGGTATTTGTTATTTGATGTTTAGCAACTAGAACACATGAACAATCCATAAAGAAATAAATATTCATTGAGTGAACACTTTTTACAGTACAGTGGTTCTAGTCCTGGCACTACATGGAATCCTGGAACCCACTGGGGTCCTTTAAAAGAAAATAAAACCTTGATTATCAGATAAAATCAGACTTTCTAGGAGTGTGGCTATGGTATGGGTAAACTCTAAAATCTTCCCGGATGATTCTGATATGTATTAGGAATGAAAACATCAACCTAACACAATGCCTCATCCTTATTAACTCTTAGTAAATGAATTAAATATAATAATGACCCAAGTCTATGCACTGAGTTCCCCAATAAGGTTGTTTAAAAAGAATCTAAGTCCCAATTTTTGTGTAAAATAAGAACAACGATTCTCTCCTACCTCCACAGTTTTTACATAACACAAATTATAAAAGGCTTTGTAACCTGTTGGCAATGCAAAAGGGCATGTTATTTAATTGGTTGCTATTATTTTTTTAGTGACTGAGCTATGTGAAAAAGAGACCAAGACTTGACTCCTGGTTACCTCATTTGAAGGGCTGAATGACTGTAGCCAAATCATTAACTTTGCTGGGTCTCTGTCTTTTCATTGGAGACCTACAAAGGTCTATAAAGTCCATTCCACTGGATGCTATATAATACAGCAGCTGAATGCTTCAGCATTGGAGTCTTCTTCCTGTAGTTTGGTGGATAAGACTTCACTGAGAACTTTTTGACCTGCACCTGTGTGTTCTTGCTGGCTCAAAGCCCATCAGCAAGCTGAGCATGGAGAACACAGGGAGAAGCAAGACTCTATCTTTCCCCACAAATAATCTTCATGTATTCTATTTTTTAAATATTGGCAAGAACCAGTTGTTTGTTTTCTGATAAAGTCACATACCACATTACTTCAATAACAAGTTCAGTAGCAAGTTAGTTCTTCTACTCTCCTTGTAGTCATACCACACTGGGCAAAATAAAAATCACAGAAAAACGTTGGTTCAAGGGAAGAAGAAAGTCCTCAGTCATAAACCTGAAGATTAGTAGTATTCAAATACTATGTACCCATCAGGAGTGTTCAGAAATTTTTCAGCATGATGTTGCAATGATCTGCTCCTCTCCTGAAATCATATAAAAATATAATATTTTGTGCATAAATGACACCAAATATTTATTTTGCCAGCTCATATTTCATTACACTCAGCATGAAGAAGAAAATCCAATTCAAAGTTAAGTAGCATTTGTTCTCACTTATTTCTAGGTGTGCATATCTAAGGGCCAATTCAATTTCCATTAGTAAAAGCCAACATTTTGTGGTTGTAGATAGAATGCTTCCCTCACTGTGACCTCATTCTCTGTGAGAATGTGCCAGATAAAGCCACAACTATAGGCTTCTTACCCAGGATTAGGACACATCATCCTTTAATAAACCACTGTGCTTTATCATTCTGAGTTAAATTCACTTTGCATTTTTTTCAGATTTTTACTCTGCAACCCACTATCTCTTTCATTCTCTGATTTGATTTTGGAATACACTTCAATCAGTTTTTTGTAGATATGGATTTTAGTGTATTCTTACCTATCTCAAAAATTCCAGCTGATCATATGTGTACCTTCTAAACATGTTAATATACACTTTTTAAAATCCTGTTTCTTTTTTTGTGGGGGAGGGTTACCAGGGATTGAATTTAGGGCCACTCGACCACTGAGTCACATTCCCCAGCCCTATTTTGTATTTTATTTAGAGACATGGTCTCTCTGAGTTGCTTAATGTCTTGCTTTTGCTGAGGCTGGCTTTGAACTAATGATCCTCCTGCCTCAGCCCCCTGAGCCACTGGGATTACAGGTATGCACCACCCAGTTAAATCCTGTTTCTTTCTAATTTTACCTCTTTAATGCTCAGAAGCATTACTTTTTATCCAAACTTTTGCACAAGAGAAACAATTTTAATAAACACTACTTCTGATTTTTTTCAATACTTAATGAATTTATAGCTGCTAATAAAAATAAATTTTAATTTGAGAGCACAGATGTATAGAAAAATGTAAACAAAAGACATTGACACAAAATTATGTTGCACATTTCAAGTCTTTTATTTAAAATATTTATTTTTACCATATGTAGTTTTGATTTCTCCTTTTATTTCTTAATGAAGTATTTACACACAGTGAAATACACAATTTTTTTCTGAAGGGTGAAGTCTTTGTTAGATCGATAAGCACTAATACAATCAAGATGCAAAATATTTCATTACAGAAAATACCTTCCTTCCCCTCTCAATAGATCTACTCCCATCTACCAAGGTAACTACCTCTCTAATATCTATCACTGTAGCTTAGCTTCACCCATCACAGAAAATCATGTCACAGAGTCATTTTGTATGTGTCCAAATTATTTAGTTATTTTTGTACAGGATAGATGATTGATAAAATCATCTGGAGTCTGTTTATTCACCAGAAAAAAGAAAGAAAATTAAGAACAAAAGTTAGGGAGAAGAGAGAAGGTGCTAGAGAGGAGAAATAGATTGAACTTGATCAATAAGCCCCCTCCAATTTGAAATGTATGATTCCCTAATATGCCAGTTGAATATTTTAGCATTGTATTCTAAGTTGCCTCCGTTTGCTTAAAATCTCATTTAGAACACGTACAGAATTCTTTTGGTCTGATGTATTGAGACAACAAAATGTATTGAGATTCACTCAAATTATGGAGAGTATCAGTAATTGATTCCTTTTAAATCCTGTGTTGTATTATACTTTACGATAATGTCACTATTTGTTTCTCTGTTTTTCTCTATATTGATATTTGGATTGTGTCCAATTTTCTAATGTTATGAATAGCACTGCCACGAATATTAGTATACTGTCTTTTTGTGGACATGGTATTTTGATTTCTCTTGGAAAAATATATACACATGGATATGTCCAGACCATAAGGTAGGTGTGTAATTAGTTTTATAAGAGATAGCTCAACTCATTTCTCAAGTGGTTGAGATAAATGAACATTTTGGTTGCTCTACATACTTGCCAACAAATGGTATTACCAATTTTTTAAATTTAGACATTCTAATGCAGGTAAAGTGGTATATCATTATGATTGTAATTTATACTTTGCCCTTATGATTAATGATGTTGATCGTTAATGTAACTTCTTTTGGGAAAACTGTACTCAAGGTTTTGGTCCCTCCTTGTTGACTTCCTTGCTTTCATATAATTGAATTGGAAGGGTTCTTTACATATTCTGGACACGAACCCTATGTCAGATATATGTACTGTTTATATTTCCTCACAGTCTAAAGCTTGTTTCTTTATTGTATGAATGGTGACTTTAAAGAGCATACATTATAATTTTGATAAAGTCAAATTAGTGTTTTTTGTGGTACAATAAATATTTGCCTCAAAGTTATGAAGAGATTCTTCTACATAATCTTTGAAGTGGTGTAGATTTTGCTTTTATATTTGGATCTATGATACATTTTTAAATTAATTTTTTTGTATGCACAAGATATGGGTCAAAATTTATGTTTTCTTTATATTTAATTGTCTATCAACACTTGTGGAAATGATTATCTTTCCTCAATTGAATTACTTTGGCACTTTTTTAAGTGATCTTATATACATGGATCTACTCTTGAATCTCTAATCTGTAACTTTCTTTACTTACTTATATATTTATTTACCTATTTATTCATTTCCTTGTTTTAGCCTTAAATTAATATCAGAATGCATGCATTATGAACTCTGGGAAGTCTTGAAATAATATATTTCATAAGCTCTCCAGTTCCATTCTTTCTAAGATTGTTTTGGTTGGTTTAGCTTTTTTCCATATTCATACAGATTTGGTAATCAGATAGTATATTTATTCTAAAATAATCCTGCTGGTTATTTTGACTGGCATTTAATCTCTAGATCTATATAAGGATAACTGATAATATCATCTTCTAATCCATGAATATGATATATATATACATATATGTGTATATATACATATGATATGTATATATAATATACAATATGTAATATGTATACAATATATAATATGTATATATACACATATATGTATATATATGCACACACACATACACTGTTTCATTTATTTGTCTTCCTTAATTCTCAGTAAGGTTTTGTTTTTTCATTGTGAAGACCTTGAAGACTTTTAACTAAATTTATTCCTAATATAATATCTTATACTCTTTTGTTTGTTTTTTTGTTCTGGTGCTGGCCCTGAACCTAGGGCCTTCTCTTTACCAAGTATACTTTCTACCACTGAGCTACACCCCCAGCTTAGAGTTTTTGATAGTAAGCTTTATAGTTTAAGATAGTATTGAAAATGATATTTTCCATTCTATTTTACATTTTACTTGTACTAAATATAGGAAGTAATTTATTTTATACTAACCTTGTGTTCTTTGACTATTTTGTGAATAGTTAATTCACTTTAAATATAAGGAAAAATAACATAAGAAAACAACCCTTAAGAAATGTAAGGGGAAAAGCAAATTTTAAAAATGTACAAAAATGAAATGCAGTTAGTCTTTGAATTTGCCATTTCTGGAACTTTTCACTCATTTCCATGAATCTGGATTCCTATCCGGTGTTACTTGTTTCAGTCTAACTATTTCCCTTCCACATTCGTTTTATTATATGTCTGCTAAAGACAAATCTTATAGCTTTGCGATTTTGCCTTTATTTTTGAAATATGTTTTCACTGTATATACAATCCTAAGTTGAAAGGATTTATTGTTATTACTTTTGGTATATTTTTAATAGTGTTGTTCCATTGTCTTCTGTCCTCGCTTCTGGTGAAAAATCAGCAAAAATTTTTATGCTTTTTCTTCTGTGTGTAATGTATCCAGTCTAGTATAAATTTCTTCCAATGGATCTTTTATTTCACATCTTGATTTTTCAGTCACAGAATTTTCATTTGGTTCTTTGTGTGGCTCTATATCTCTCCTGACATTTTCCATTTCTTCAATCTTTATGCCGTTGTTTTCTTTAGAAGCTTTAAGATATTTATCATATTAGACATTAACTTCAACATCCACAGATATATTTCTCTGACTGAATTTTCCTTAATATTGTTATATTTTTATGTTCTTTTTCATGTATGTAATTTTCTAAAATTCTAACTAAAGGCCTTAGATACTACTTATGCAGAATGTGTACTTTATTATATATTTCCGAGTAGTATTGAGATTTATCTGAGCATGTGGCTACATTATTGCTACTTTACCTGGATAGTGTGAAAGATGTTCACTTTATACTATCTTAGAGAGAAACTATATTTGGTTTTGTTCTTAATCCTATGATGAATCCTTTAATTCCAATGATATTCTTTTCTTCCATTCTAGGGCCCCTCTGGAATTTCAGTGTAAATCTCAAGATGTTTACCACCTTCTCAGAATTCAGGTTCAGTTTAGCAGCTCATATCTGGCTCCAGGTCTCTGCTGAGGTGCTATGCCATAGCCAGGGCTTTGGTTTCATCTAAAGCTTCAAATGGATGAGTGCAGGGATAGATGAATATAATCCATTTCCAAAGTCATTTCTATAGTTATTGTCAAACTTTGGACACTTGCTTCCTGGGACGTGAGTAGACTTACCTCCATCACCTAGCAGCTGTATAGACATGGCAGTCGGAAAGAGACGGGAGAGTGAAAGAGAAACCTGCAATAAGAAGTCATAGTGCTTTTATCATTTCATTTTGAAAATGACATAATGACATCCTGTTGCTTCTGTCATATTCTGTAGTTACAACTAAGTCAATAAATCCAAAGACCATCCCAGGGAGTGAATATAGGAGGTAGTCATCTTTAGGGGCCATCTTGACAGTTGCAAACCACGCCATATAAGCTTTTATAATTAATAAGATATACAGTAGCATATTCTGATTGAGTAGCTGTCTTTAGTCTGTTTGTACTGCTACAATATCTGAGACTTAGTCATTTACAAAGAACAGAAATTTACTCTCTTATAATTCTAAAGGTGGGGAAGCCCATGATCAGGGTACTGGCAGTGGAGGGCCTGGGCTCTCTGCTTCCAAGATGGCATCTTGAATTTGTATCCTCTGGAGGGGAGGCCAATGAGGAGGAGAGAGAGCCCACTTTCACAAGCCCTTTTAATAGCACCATTAATCCACTCATAAGGGTGTTGGAGATTTTATGACCAAAACATCTCTCCAAAAGCCAATCTCCTATGTGGTTGCATCAGGGATTAAGTTTCCAACATGAATTTTAGGGGATACAGTCAAACAATGGCAGCACTAATCTTTAATTTGTAGGTCTCAGTTATCCTGATCTTCACAATACTCCTAGAACGTTGGTAAAATTTGTTTCAGAATAGAGAATCAAGACACAGAACTAAAGTACCTTGCCAGCTGGGATCACAACTTGCGCTTTGAAGTTCTTTAATGTATAACCAAAGGGCGGGGCATTCAGAGGGCAACTGCTACTTCTGTTTCAGGTCTCAGTTTAATCAACATTTTCTTCCGAAAGATTTGCAGCATCCTCAAGGCTAATGTGTGGACCCTCAAGGTACTATTCAGATCTCTATTGCTGCTTGATTGCAGCACTCAGGTCTGTGTAATTATCGTGAGTTCTTGTAGGGCAGATTCGGTGCTTTACTCACGATGGCATGTTCATTTTTTTCTAGCAATCTACTAGGAACAGCCTCATCAGAGTCAGAAATGTTGATTTCTAAATGCCCTGGAGGGAAGTCTGTCTCTTTTATGTCAAGATAAAAATAATATCGATGTTTTATGAGGAAAGGAAAAAAATCAGTAAAAGGGTAAGAGAAAAAGAAAAGATTGAAAGCAGACCAATCTCTCCTTTGTAACAGTCTTATTACCAGATTGATTCACTCCTTGGCATAGGAATTATTTAGTCTTAGCATGTATCTCTAAAATGAAATGACAATAAGGATTTTAGGAACAGGTTGCACATTAGCAAGGCAGTAAATCAAAGCAGTGTCCTCCTCTCCATTGTCGGGCATTCCTGCTGGGCTTATTTGAGAAGCCACGACAGGCATTGTTCCATACTTCATGAAGGTCATTCTTGGCAGTAGTTAATTTGCTGACTTCTAGTACTTTTTTTTTTTTCTAAATTTGGAGAGGATTCTTTTGTGTACTTGGACTTTTTAATCATTAGATTCTTCAGGATTGCTGGGGAGGATTGCAGGAAGTCTTTTGAATGACAATATTTCAACACTTTTTCTAAGAATTGAGGAATATTGTCACTGGGGCTTGTGGAGGATGGATTATTTTCTTGGCAGGTAGTGTGGCCTCCACAGGGCTCATTAGGCTTTCTGTTGGGAAGATCTAAAGTGCACAGTTGAATACTGTCATAAGAAAGGAAAGTGGTTTGGGCTTAATTCCTAATGGAGCTGCAGAGACTACAGCTCCTTTTTGATCTCTGAATTCCAAATAGGTCTTTTATAGTTGTCATATTATTGACTGCTCATTCCAGGGCTATGATTCTCTTTCTTTCTAAATCTTTTATGCACTGAATGTTATGCTGATGCTTAGTATTACATGAGCAGATTTGGCATGCTTGCGTATTTAATAACAACAACATTTCCTTCTAACTGGCTGTTGGAGCGTGTGTATGTTTTTCATAAAAGAGTTCTTGGTAAGAACTGATTTCTGTAGATTAAGTGGTTATACATCGAATTGAATTCAGTTGTCCTTTTTCTCTGTTCTTTGTGTAACTACTTAGACTGTCCCTTACTTGATCACTGACAGAAATTTTAAGATATGATGTTATTTGGTGGTGTGGGATAGAGGAAACAATTTCTCATTTTGGGTAAAAAGATGATTCGCAAAGTTCCTAGGCACAACAGCTCAGTTCAAGCTTACATTCTGGTTGATGCTGCTTAAAATTAAAGATCTGCTTTGGAACAAGAAAGCAGAAAATGTGATAAAGTGATTTTACATATAAAGCTTGCATTTGCTTCCCGTTTGTAGCTGTTTCATGTTGTCTTAGAAAAATAAAATTTCCTTACGTATGTAATCAATCATATATCAATTACTAACCTTTGCTGCACATTAGCAGTTAGGTATGCATTGAACAGCACAGAGACATGAATTCAAGGTTTAATGTCACAAAACATGAATTATATCTGTGGCACAAAGATATATATATATATATATATATATATATATATATATAAAACCACGAGCAATAACATTTTCAAATGCAAGATTTTAAAATGAAACTGTGAGTTAGGAAGGAACTTTAAAAATTCATTTGGGGTTTATTTGCATAGTAGATATCAATATGAAAATTTTCCTTTTCCTTTTCATTAGTAATTATTTCCATTTAAGTCATTTCTAGTCTTATACTCTCTTTGAATAGCTATTATCTACAGTTTATTTTTGTATATCAGTGTAAAACCTAGATTTGCCTGGACTTAATGGTTTGGTCATGAGAGAAGAATATTTATTTTTCAGCAGGCGAGTGAAGGTAGTCTGAGCTCAAAACCTGTATTAGAAACACAGGACACTGAAGAGCCAGAGACATCATATTCATTTGTGAAGAAATCTCCGGCTGTGTGTTCACATTTCCAGGATAATCTTTTTGTACTATAAAGGAGAAGCAGTACAGACTGCACTGCTGCCTCATTTCAAAAAGAAAAAGATAATGCTGCAAGAGTTTTGAATATAAATTCATAAATGGAAAAATAATAACTCATAACTCTAACCCCTAATTAAATATTTGATCTGTACATGTTAGTTTCTAATCCTTATTGATTTGCTTTTCTATTTTTATTTGAAATACTTTCCACTTAACATTTATATTCTATACACTTCCTCATGGTTTTGAATAATCTCCATAATTATCATGTCTTGATAAGTATAATTTTCAATAGAGACTGGTTTATTTTGATAGCTTATAGATTTGGGTTTCCTTTTCTTGTACTGAAAGTACAAAGTTAATGCCAATTAGCTACTAAATCAGCGATGCAAAACTGATGGCATGATGACGTTTTAGGCAGATTGAATTTTAAATACTCAGTTGGCAGTAATGAACTGGGATTTCTTCAAATAAGACCTGTAACTAAGAATGCCACATTCTCATCCTTTCGGGTCCCTGCAAATAAATACGGCCATGCAATCTCATAGCCTGTGAAGGTCAAAAGAGAATTTATTACATAGAATCCCTTTATAATATTTATAATCTTGGAAATGCATGAACATCATTTTGAATTATGATAATGATGATAAGGATTATTAGATTGTCAACAGCCTAAGTATAATTCAGTAATGAGAGTTACATATTCCTGAACAAATTTCCTTCAAATATCAAGTGAAGAGGTATTTAGCATTATTAAGCATTTATTTATGCAAAATATTTGTTTTTATAATTGATTTTATTAATATTTCAAAATTAAATATTTTCATGTTTTATTTATTATAAAGCATAGTATTGGCTTTATAAACTTATTCTTAGCTCTAATAGTAAATAAAGAGCATCCAAAAAATTAACTATTTCATGTCAGAATTGTCTAGTAGACAAAATATAAAATGGATCAATGTAAACTACTTGTTTATACAATCACTCCATGCATATTTACTGAACACTTTTCTTGTGTGTGGTGATTTTAGAGAGAAATGACCAATACTATCCATATTTCTTCACAAAGCTTAAGTATTTTCAAAGAGAAACACTTTGGAAATTGAGTCTTTTTGGACTATCAGCGGCCACAGCATTCTGTTATTTATTGTTTAGGTGGGGAAATAAAAAAGTAAGAAATGTAATAAATAGTTCCAATAAATATTTGGTTTCTGGTATAAAACATTGTCTCTCTTATTAGGACCTGTCTGGAAAATTAAGATCTTGGGGTGTAAATATGTAAATGGATTTTCCTCCTCAGTGGGGTTGGATAATCTTAATTTAACAAGAATTTCAACTCCGTGACAGTGCTCATCTCCCACTGAGTTTTTCATTTCCTTGCCAAAACAGAGTGATCAGCTTTAACTGTGCTCCTTGTTAGGCAAATGGTGACTGTAACTCCTGTGCAGACGTGTGTGGGAAGACGCTGCTACATATGTGCCACATTGCAATCTTAACAAATGTCCTCTTGCATATGTAGCAACTCCATGCTTCGGCGATGACCAAGAAAGCTTTTCATTTGTAGTTAAGGTGAGGTTAACAATATCTTCTGTTTAGATGTTAGCATTTATGCCTTGAGGTCTGGGGATCAGAATAAATGTTTGTACTTATCCCCTATTCACATCAAAAAGACTGTACTTAGGATTTTAAATGTTCCCAACACAAAGAAATGATCAAAGAAATGAGGTGATAGGAATGCTGATGGTTCTAATCTGGTCGTCCCATATCATGTACATGTTTTGAAATGTCACTATGCTCCATAATTACTCTATGTCCATAAAAATACACTGTATTTTTTAAAAGATACTGTACTATTTGCAGTGCTTCTTATGATGAATGTGCTTCATTTACTTTCAGAGATGTGCACTTTTAATCCATCTTCAAAGGATCAACCCAATTCGTTATTTTTAATGTTTCTTCTTGCCAGATTAGTAGCTTAAAGAGATAATCACATGCAAATCTTCCTCCAAGTAAAAATCACTCTTGGGGGCTTCTTTATCCACTTAATACATAGTTTGGTTTCTTTTCTTTAGTGGTAAGTGAAGACATTCAGCTATAAGTATATTCCAGAGTCACACTGTAAGTCATAGAATTGCTGAAAACAATGCAAGAGACAGTAGATGTGTTTATGATAATAATACCAGAATTTGTTATATTTTGTACGTCATGCTGCACTTGGGTTTTGCATCAGTATTAACTGTATTTTATACTTAAACTGTAAATAGAAATAAGATATAAAATATGAAGTATACAATGTGGCCCTCAAAGAAGCCCAAATTTTAACTGAGAGAAAAAAAAAATATACACAACAATCCAGGTGTCCTATTTAAGTCAATCTGAAAGTTTGGCTGTTTACAACTTTGGTGAGTTAGAAATACCTAGTTGGATTTGCTTCCTCTGAGTCAGAAACCCCGTTGAAGATGAGATCCAGATAAAGCAGGTTGAATTTCATAAAAACCTATTATCTAAGATATCTAGTATCTTTCTTTTCCCCCTCTTAAATAACACTGCATATTCTAATCAGGATTATTATGATGGTCACCTGCTTTTAAACCCATCCCATTCTCATCAAAATCTGGTATCTCCACAATGAAACCAAAATAGTCTTTCTAAAATATGCCTGACCCTTTCAGGTCCTTGATTTATTTTATTTTATTTTATTTTATTTATTTATTTATTTTTTTATTTTTTGCAGGGCTGGGGATTGAACCCAGGGCCTTGTGCTTGCAAGGCAGGCACTCTACCAACTGAGCCATATCCCTAGCCCCCCTCGATTTATTTTAAAAAATCAATAAATTCCATTGAACTTAATTATAATGTCAAAACCATGTGTATATTTTACAGGCCTCTGAATTCTCAGGTCACGGACATTTCAGCTCCTCCCTGACAAGTCTTCCTTCCCATTACATCCTCCAGCAAGACTGAAGTTATGCTTGTTCTTTGAAGGAATCTTGTTCTCTATTGTACCTGGGCCTCTGCCATCATATGCACCCTTTCCTCTGCCCTGATATGTCCATCCTCAGCTCTCTTCCCACCTTGCTAACTCCACTACGTTCCTTAGATTTCACATGAGAAATTTCTTCATTCAGGAAGGCTTGAGGCTAGGTATTCCTAATGTGTGTGGTTATAGTCTCTGCACTGGAATCATGAATTCAATTTTTACATCCTGCTTTAATTTCTTATCTACCTGTACCACTTGTCTGTAAGCATTGTAAAAGAAAGATGCTTGGATACAATAGTGGATGGGAAATACTGAACCAAAGTGCAGTTTATGATTCTTGTGGCAGACGTGAGAAGCTTTGGGATTCTAACCTATAAGAAATAATTGAAAAGAAAAGAAAATGCTCTGAGAGATCTATCCAGTTGAAATAATATTAAGAAAAAACAAAACTAAAGAGTGATTCCAGAAGCTGAGGCAAGAGGATCGCAAGTTCAAAGCCAGCCTCAGCAACTTAGCAAGGCCTTAAGTAACTTAGCAAGACCCAAGACCCTGCCCCCAAATAAAAAATAAAACGAGTTGAAGATGTGGCTCGGTGGTTATGCCCCTCTAGGGTCAATCCCCAGGACAAAACAAAACAAAAGAACTATAGGAGTATCATATAGCACATAACACATTTAAAATTGACTAAATATTCAACTGTTCTAAATTTTCCAGAATCCTATTAAATTAGTTTATGGCCTCATGACTAGCCAGTGGATTGAGGGATTTGTTACTTCATGGATACTACAATTAATGGTTACTTTGTTGTTTCTAGTTCTCTTTTCCCCCTGATAAAGTGATTTTGAAGTTCTGTATTCTAGAAAACAGCTATATGATTCAGAATGCACCCTGATGCACAAGAGACGAAATAAGTCTTTATTTTTGGCCACCTGAAGATTTGGGGTTTCTCAGATGTTGTGACTGGATTTAATCAACCTCACCAACACAGGGCATAATGACTGTCTTCTAATATTTTGAGAATCCAGTCGTGTAAGAGGAACAGGATCTGATCCATCAGTCCCTAAGTAGTAGAATTAAGACCAAAGAAGAAAACATACAGAAATATTTACATGTTGAAATATTTTAACAATCAGAAGTATGTAAAGATGAATTTGGCTCTCAATAAGTAAGCCCTTCTGCTATTTGGACACTGGGAGAATACTGTGGAAGGCTTTGCAGTGTTTCACAGATAATGGGATCAGAACTCCAACAGAGCCACCTCGCTCTGGAGAAAGGGGTTTTAAGATGACTGATCCTTAGCAAGGTTGCCTGGGAAGTCCTGTGTCATGTGCTAGCTGAGTGTACATCTTTGCAGAATATACATATTGGTCTCAGTTGCTACCAAGTAGTTCAGCACTTTCTGTACCACCTTTGGTGACTGACAAACTTCCCCACTCCCAGTCTCCCTCCAAGACTCCTTTCCCCACTGCTTGCAATTCCTGATCCTGGCTTTTCTGATCAGCATCTTTTCCC
The DNA here is from genome assembly GCA_020662805.1 of Glaucomys volans. Classification (NCBI taxonomy): domain Eukaryota; kingdom Metazoa; phylum Chordata; class Mammalia; order Rodentia; family Sciuridae; genus Glaucomys; species Glaucomys volans. Next base: position 393,712 of record JAJEJO010005746.1, read on the forward strand.
TTTCAATATTTCTGACTTTATACTTGCATCACTACCTTCTGGCCCCCTTTATGATTTTGGATTTTCCACTTATGAACCTTGGTTCTTCAGCAATGAGATCTTTTACCTCCCATCCTCCAGTTCAGACTAATGTGGGTTCTACCTGCTAGAAGAATACTTGTCTTTTGGCAGGAGATGAATAAGCTTGGTACTTCTGATTTGCTCACTGTTTAAACTCCCTTTAGGTTACAGTGTTGAAGGAAGAACTGCTCTGAGATAGATAAGCAGTGACCCCTCCAGGTGACATCTTCTTAGGAAGGTAGGGCATAGTTCTTGACCATTTTATTGATTCTTGACAAAATACCTTTTAAAGTGGGTGGGATCAATAAGCAGTAAAATAGCATTCATTCAATTATTCAAGACTTAGATATTAAAGACTGCTGTGCTACGCCCAGGCTTGCTGGAAGGATAACTACACAGAAGAAATACAGAGTCCCTGCACTCCTTGAACCTACATTCTAATGAAATCATAGAGATAAACACATGGAAAAAACATACTAAGCGATTGTTGAGTCATGTGAAGATGCGCACAGGATGATCCAGTAGAGTCTGAATGAAGTACTTATTTTGTGAGGGATGGGTTCGGCTGCTTATTTATCCAGGGAAATTTAAAACTTAAACTCTTGATACCCTTCCACCCTGCAGCTTGCAAGCTTTCAGAAACAATTGCCACTAACCCCCAAGTCATAGCATCGCAGATTGCTGGCTCAGGATGAACAAATGCAGCAGGCTGGAAAGGAGAAGAGGCAGCATTCTACTGAAGGAGGAAAGAGGAAGGTCTGCCAATGCAATAGCCAAGATTCAGAATTCAAGAAACTTTCAGGAAAAGATGGACAAAACAGAGCTGTTCAACCATAACAGCTTATCCCAGGCAGGGAAGAGGCACAGATGGACAGGGGATTACAGCCTCGTGCAGCCCAATGCCACCACCAGGCCAGGGCTCAGCAGTGCTCTGAGCCAGCTTCAGATCCCCAACGCGACGCACCATAGGCAGCAATGTGCGAGCCCATGGAAAGGCCTGCTGGTTGCCGCTTTACTTTTTAAAGCTGGCATTTAAAAACACTCTGGCAGATGGAAGAAAAGTATGTAATAAAAGCTGACATTTCATTTTACTCTGAATGTTTGTTAATTCTATTATCATTCATAGGGAGACCCATACTGAATGGTGATCCACCCAGCAGCTTGCAGCTAATCTTAAAGTGTATGTGCTGTTAGGATCAAACAGATACTAAACAATAGTCATCAATTAATCACAAGAATGTCATTATCCTAAGAGATCCCAGGGTGACATCAGAGCTAAAGGCAAAGTTTTGGAAGGCTAAATCTATATTTGATCATACATATTTTCAGCAATGTTCTCTTTGTGTTGTGCCTTCTCATAACAAAGGAAGGAAGGAAGAGAGAAAGGAAGGGAGATACTGAGGAGAGGTCAGGAAGGAAGGAGAGGGCAGGAAGGCAAGAGGAAGGAAGAGGAGAAGGATTTCTCTTTAATTTTTCATTCATTTTGTTAGAACTCTAATATTTCCCTATAGGAAGCCAGTATTCTCCTTCCCAACATCTTTTCTATCTTATTCTAAAAGGCAGCTTTTAACTCTCAGCTAAAGTCTCTTACTTTTGACTAGGAAATGTACCTATTCACATGATTAGCTAAGATGATTAAACATTAAACTTTATAATCTCTCAATTATAGTGATTCTCAAAGTCATAGGAAAAGTAGTTGATTCTTACACAACTTTAAAAGTTTTAGGAACATTAATTTTCCTCCATAAGTGTATTTCCTGTTTACTTGCCCATGTACCCGAGCCCAGCACAGAGGTCACTATAGCTAGGTTAGCAGTTCCTGTACATGACCGAGCTTCCTAACTCAAGCACCTGTGCTTAGGGAAGGCTAGAAGTGCCAGCTGATCCATGTTACCAAGAGTAACACTCAACCCCTGCAGGGGCAGAACTGATTGCTTAAGACCCCAGCTTCCTCCTCTGTTGATGAGATTATTCTTAGGTGTGTTTTTCATAGCATTGGAAAGAGCTCCAGTGGATTGAGTCCCACTTGTCCACACTCAATCCAATCTAATACCATCATCTGTTCTCTGATTTTCTTTCCCAGTATCTCAATCTGCTTGCTGGAGAACCTCCCCAAATAAAATACTTACACTCACACCCTCTCAGTGAATATTTTCAAAAGAACTCAAACTAAGGCCATCATTGGTGAAAGAGAACTTGAAAGGAAAGTAGCCATTAAACAAGCACTTACTAAATTCTAGGAACTGTCTAATTTTTTGCATAAAAGAAATATGCATTTAATTACTTACTCTTGGAAATTCTTCTTTTTAAATTTCTCACTAGAATAATATTGTTCCCTACACTGTAGGACAAATATAATGTTCTTATTTTAATTTTCAAATTACTCATTTTCATTTGTATAACACACAAGAGCCAAAATTTTTGAATATCCCTATAAACCTTAGCCACATCTCACTTCCAGCATGGATTCTGGGCATAGCTATTACAGCCCAGTTCCTTTAAATAGTCATTAGAATCCACATATAAAGGAATATTCTGTGGGGTAGGAAAACAATGTTAACAACAAATGTGACTCACAACAAATTGATATTCTCAATATACAATGTACATATAAATATCAACAAAAAGTCAATAATGAAAGATTTATAAAATAGGCAATGGATATGAATAGACAATTCATGATTAGACCATAAACAGGAAAACTTTTTCAACAATACTAGTTGTAGCAGGCTGTTTTTTTCCAAGTATAGTTGTAACAATAACTCCAATTCCATATGCCCTTCTAATAATATGATTTTGACATTCCTCAGTTAATAGATTTCACCTGAAGTTATGCTATGTGACTTCTGAGTCTAGATAACAAAACTCACATACCTCTATCATGCTTTTTAGGAATTCTCATTGTTGGAACCCAGTTTCCATACTGGAAGGAAGTACAAACAACACAAAGAGAGACCCATGTAAAGAAAAACCAAGGCTACAACCCTGGTTGAGTCCTCAGACAACAGCCATCATTGTAAGAAAACCCCATCATGATGAGAAAAGTCATTCCATTTAACATGCTTCTGGAACAAAAATAAGCTACCTCTGTCCAAATTTCATAATTGTGAACAATGAATGTTTTTAAGTTACTGTGATTTGGAATGATTTGGACCTCCATCCAAATTTCATAATTGTGAACAATGAATGTTTTCAAGCTACCATGATTTGGAATGAGTTGTTGAATACCAAGGAGCAACATGAGCGTTGTCATAATGAAAGTGTTTGGTATTGGTCTGAGGATGTATCAGTGAATGGAAGCTAAAAGCTGGAAGGAGTTCAGTACTGTTAAATTGTCTTGAGGGCAGTATTAGTAGATACCTAAAAGTATCAAGAGTCAGTAGTAAGGGGTTCAAGAAAATACTATAGGAGCTACAGGAATGTGTTCCTTGTGATGTGGGGACAGAAATGGTGGCAATACTCATGCCTGCTATAGTGTGAAAGATAGGAAATGGGCCTCAAGACATAATGATAGGGTTAAGGGCATTTTCAGAATAATGTGAAAATTGCACCTGGCTTCTTAAATATCAAGGCGTGAAGACATCATTAAGCTTGGAAATAAAACTTTTTCTCATTCTCTCTAGATGACAAATGATTTTCACATTAAGATAATATCATGTCTAAGATCAAACTCTGACAAGGAGTATACCCTCCTTTGTTCAGACATCAGAAATTTCTTACATTTTGCCTCATAAAAAGTTTCAAAGCAAAGTAATTTTTAAAAAAATGTTGAGAATGTATCAAAGAATCTTCCCACCAACGTACAGGGCTTGTGAGAACGGTCAGTGTTTTGTCATTTAGTTGCCTTTCAGGAAGCCTGAGAGAGAAAAGGGCAAGTTTTCAGGAGACTTGTACTTGTGGTTTCAGTTTGTTGGAATGAACCTCAGTAAGGCTCATAGAAACCCACTAAACTTTAAAGAAATTTGTTTTGGTGCAAGTATTGTCATCAAAGATTGAAAGGGGAAAGATGGCACAAAATGAGAGAAAATTCTATACCCAAAAGTTTTACAAGCAGGCTGTCGAGTTTCACCAATTGAAACCGCAAATTTGTTCCTGTGAAAATGAAAGAACTCCATGGACAGAACCAGAGGGGCTGAGAACAATTCCTAGGCTGTAGGGCCTTCCCTGATCAAAGAAGGGGCAAAGTGTTTTCTACTGGATTTCAGAACCAAAAAGAACCAGTGAATGAATCACATGTATCTATCATATACTTCATTTCTATGAGCATGTCTGATTCCTGTTCGAGAATTCACATATTGTCTGAGAGGAGCTGGAGGACAGATAATTTGTCTCTTTTAGTTAGACATGGCAGGAGCTGCACTGAAGGAGCTGTGCCTCCTTGGCCATGGAAGGAGCTGTACTGAAGGAGCTGGACCTGAGGAACTGCACATGAGAATCCTGGGCCTGATCTAAATGATGACATCATGGACTTGGAGCTGATGCTGTAAGGGCGTGAGATTTTGGAAGTCTTGGGGCAAGGGTGGATGCATTTTGCAATTGGGAGCAACATTACCAGAGGGTGGACTATGGCAGATGATATTTGCAAAGATGGCATCATCTGTACCTCCTGTCCTAAGGTCTTACAAGGTGATCTTCAAGCTCTTGTTAATGAGCGTTGGTATCTATGTCCCTTCCTAGTGACATAGGCTGGGCTTTGTAACCGCCTCCACACACCAAGTGCTGTGGAAGTGACACTATGTGACATCCAATTCTGGATGACAAAAATCTCCATAAAGAAAAAAAATGTGTTAAGAAAAGTGGAAATATCTTCATGAGTCATAGAGAAATGGAAAGCAGAGAATGAGTCTGGCAGTAGTTCTCCAACACTTGCTAAAGAAAACAGACATGAAATCCAACAAACACATGACTTACTCATTGGAGAGGTGGAACCATTTGTGGAGCAGCGAAGATTTACAGGGCTTCACCATGGATCAGTAAAACCATCCCTTAAAGCTTTTTCTCTTTCTTTGCTTCTCTATCCATGAAGGAACATCCTAATTGCCAATTCAATAACCTCAGCTCTGTCATTGAATTGATTTGGGTGAAAAGATATCTGAATGACTAGAAACGAAAATTCCTGTGTTATTTAATGAAATAGCTATTGGAATACTAAAATTTAGTTAAAATGTTTTAGTCTTTTGGACCTAGGAATTATGATTGTGTCATTGCATTACTCCACTTCCAAAGGGGAGAAAGACACTTCGATGAGAATATAAAATTGGGAGGCCCAATTTAGAAAGCTTTCTGATTTTCTTTTCATCTTCTCATCTGAGTCCCACTTACTATCTGCATTCCATGACCTGCTCTGTGGTGTTTACAGAATAGCCTGAGTTAAGATGACTGGCAAAGGGAGCTACTCACCAACTAAAAGGCATCTATGACATTAGAGTTTTAGATAATGCCTTAAATATTTTCTCCAAAGGCCTTTTCAATAAAAATAATCATTTAAGTGTGTAAAATGTATTATTTGTCTGAATACATTCATCACCAAAAACCTGTCACAAATTTATCATTCTAGCATCCTTTTGGTTGGACATTTCCTACAGCCTTTGGCAAGTGAAAGTTGCCTTTGAACATCTGCTATGATAACAAAAAAAATGAAACCCATATGGTCTAAAACCCATGAGAAATTTTAAGATTTAGAGAACAGCACTCATATCAAATGACTATATCCCTATAATTTTTCTTTTATCATTTCGTGAACCTACTCTCTCCTCTTTGCTTTATTCATCCTCTTAGACATTTACAAAGCCAAACATTAGTAAATGGCAATAACATATCTTCAAAGAGCAAGATGGTGGACTAGAGGGGCCTAGCATGCTTCCCTTCACAACAAAGTTTCAAAACAAAGAAAAAACAAGTGCCGTTATACAGCAGTATTTAAGGGAAAGTGCCACAGTGCAATGGGGATGTGGCAGAATTTCCTTGGAGCATGCAGACCCAGGATGGATGTACAAAAAGAAGGACATGGGAGAAAAGAAAACCATGAATTTGCTGCATTGGGAAATGAGGGATACATCTCAACATTGCCTACGTCCCACCCCATGCTTCACAGTGCCTAACACACCTTCACCAGGCACACCCCAATATCACCCCTCTCACCAGGAACATGGGAATACCCATGCGCTTCATAGTCTGCCTGATAAACTTCTGTAGCTTAGTATGACATTACTGTCCTTCTAAAAGGAGATCACCTTAAATTTATTTTGTGGGAAGCACTCATTTACAAGTTAAAACCACATTCTTTCCCTTATATTCCAAGGTGAAACAACGTAAGTGTTAATATTTAAGAATTACTGATTATATTTTAAAACTCTTTTAAAGTGTTACAAGACCTATGAAGAGTCATCATACCACTCCCTATGTCTGAAGATGAAAATAATTCCCACTATAAAATCTCTTATGAGAGCACCCATAATATTTGGTTACTGTTTACTAATTCCCAATAATCTTTTGCAACTTGAAAGGTCCTTAAACGTATAGGTCATGTCTCACTGTCCTCTGCTTAAACTGCCTACAACATAGTTGACATCACTATTTTACATAGAAATGTAAATTGAAAGGAGTAAGACTAAGAACATAGAGAGCAGAACAATAATTCCTTTATTCTATATTCTATATCCTGTGTTCTGGCCACATATAAGCAGAGTTGACCTAAAACTACATTTTAGTTCACTTGAGTGAATACAAAAGACTAATAATACTTTATAAAAATGGCTGTCATGAATACTGGATGATTTCCAGGGTCACTCAGAATTATGTTCACTCTGCGTTAGTTTATTTTCAATGTCTACTACTCTACACCTTCTAAAATGGAAATGGAAATTTCCAAATGGATGTCTGATTCCAGGTAAAATCATAGGTTAAAAAAGTTCACTCATTTAGTAAATGATAATTGAGCACCTACTATGTATGAGACACTGTAATAGAAGTTGAGATATAAACCAGAAAATGAATCCCTGTCCCCTTCTTTCTCAGGTGCAGAATAGAATTGCTTACTTAGTGAGCACATTGAAAAAGAAAAGAGCAAGGATCACATGCTCCCTGTCCACTTAGACCCAACAGCTCCTTTGCTGAAAACTGGCACAATTAGTAGGATGGGTCACCTCCTAAGAAGTTTGGAATAGTCAGACAAGAGTAAGACTTATGTATTTGTAATCTAAAATGTTGAAATTTCAGTTTATTTGAAAAAAAAAAACCCTGTTTACTAGCTTCAAAGCAATAAAAATTACCCTTCAGCTTTCAAGTAATATAAAACATAAATCTTTTTGAAAGCCTTACAATGTATTACAAATCATGTTATGTTTTATCATCAAATATGGTTTGTGGGCACTATATATAAGAAAAAGTCCCAGATTATCATACACTGCTAGAAAAGAATGTTCTCTCATTCACAAAAGCCCATGAAACCAAGTCTATTGGTTTCAAAGGATTGAAGGTCAATGCCTCCATTTTTCCACCTTCAGTGTGGCAAGGAAGTTTCTTCTGAGAGGTAAAGGACTTGCCTGTACACTTTTCAGTCTCCTTAAAGAACACAGAAACAAGTTACAAAAAAATTGATTAAAATATCATCATAAAAAACTGATATTTATATTTCAAAGAGTATTTCAGTAGTCTTGTCATGTGTATTTGTGTGTGTGTGTGTGTGTGTGTGTGTGTGTGTCGTACCGAGGATTGAACCCATGGCCTCACACAAACCAGGCAAGAATCTACCACTGAGCTACACTCCCAGTCCTTCCATGGGTACTTTAATGATTACTGTTGCTTCACTTTGATTTACTAAGGGCCTTCCTTCAGATCTCAGTCTCAGATCCTAAGCAGTGCAGAATACAACCTCCTTCCTTTGTTTGTAAGGAGTATCTCTTTACACATACTTGGTACATATATCAAGTATACTCCATCTTCTTAACACCCTCCCTACTCTATCATGAGTTACCCTTAAAGAGGAACTCAGGGTCCCAATCCTCATTTCATCTGACCCATGTAGTGAATTTCAGTTTCTTTGCTCCCCACTCTCATCTCAATCTCCCCTAGTAATCTTAAATTGGAGTACAAAAGTTCTAGTAATTATCTATAGATGATGGGAGCCAGAGAACATACGCAATCTGGAGCTGAGAGGGAAAATGGGGAGCAGCCATGATATTTTTCTCTAATCAAAGAAAGGAAGTAGGGAAGCTGGGGAAGAAGGAGGGGAGTGAGGGGAGAAAGCCACACAGAGCTGGGAAAGGGAAGCTCGGGGTACAGAAAACAGAGCAGTGCAGAGATGCTGGGGTCACCAGGCTCTCAGGTTGCGTTTCAGCTTATCTAAATTCACAACAAAATAGCTTGAGTCCCCAGCCAGGGCCTCACAAAGACATATGGGCAAGATGAACTAGACAATAATTTTTTGAATGCTTAAATGACTATTTCAAAAATATCTGTCCAACAATTATTTACTCAAGAAAAAAAGTGCCTTCTAATACCTCTTTCCTTTTATTTAAGGTAACTAAGATAATTAGCCACATATTTTGATATAATAAAATATTGCCTTAATTTTGGAATCTTCCTTTCTTTTCCTCATTTGTAGTTTACATGAACAAATATAAAAGTAACTTAAAGGCAATGTTACATAGTCCTGTACATTGAAAGCTCTTTTTTCCTGCCCTTTATGTCAGAAAAAATATCATCTTCTTAATAGTTTTTGTTTTCTTCACTTTTGTGTTTCCTTTGCAATTTTTTAAAATCAGGAAACACTTTGGCAGGTATACTAAGGGGTTTAAAGTTTAGTGGAGGAACATCCAGGATTCATGAAACAGAACTATCATACGTGTTTTTCAATTTCAACTCTTAACTGCTGATTTCAGGCAGCTGTCAACTGGCTATGCTCCAGCTACTTGTCACCTGCTGGAAAAATCCTCAGCAGAGATCTTTCAAGTTGGCAAGGAATGTTTTGTTTTAATTTTTACTTCAAAATTCACTTCACTTTGTCAGAAGTCAAACTATGACAAAAGTCAGCTACAAAAGGAATTTATGTAGAAACCAATGGCAGTGAACCTTCAAAGTACAGTATTTGATTTAAAGCTCCCTTTACTCACATGACCCAGGCTTTTTCCTGCTTGGCCCTGAACATCTGCCCTTGCTCTTTTCCAACCACAATGGCCCATGAATTTCCTTCTCAGCCTGACAGACAGTGCCTCCTGCCTGATTTCTTTAGAATTTAATGAATGCTGTTGGCTATTATTGCTTGTTTTCCATCCATAGTGAAAATATCAAAACATCAGTGATGAGGACAAGGTCCGTCAACTGACATTCCCCTCTTAGTTCCTGGTAGCTTTGGAGGTGCGATCTCATGGGAAGGGAAATAAGAATGAGCAAAGGACATAGAGTCTAACCAGTGAGGAAAGAGAGTTAATCTAGGTGAAATTGCAGCCTCCTCTCTGATGAGATGGATTCTAGGTCCTGGAGCTAAGTGAAAATGTGACTTATGAATCCCTCTGTCCCAGCACTCCTATTTTTCTCCAGCAGCCAGGCTTATTTACAGAGGGCCTTCTCATGCTATGCACTATGCTTACTTGAATAAGTTTATTTTAAAATCCAATATCATAAATTAGATATTTTTATCACCATTATTAGGATAAGGAAACTAATGCTGAAAAATCTTCCCAGAATATAGCATCTAATTGGTCTTCAAATTCAGGTATTTTTTTTTAAAAACCTAGACTTTTGAAAACAAGAGAATGGAGGGAGATCATTCAGCCTGAACCAACAGTCTATAATCTTAAAATGACTGAGGTAGACTTATCAGAATCAAGGTTGTATGTAGGCAGTGTGTGAGTTTAACGGAAATGGGAAGACCAAATTGTACTATGAAAAAAAAAACCACAAACTTCTATAATCAATGGTGTCTGAAATTTTGAAAATAAAACATAATTGAAAGCAGAGATTTTTAAACTAGGTAAAGCATGACTCTAAGTAATAGCAATGCTACCAAACGTTTGAGTGCTACTATGTACCAGATACTATTTGAAAAACACTGATATGAGTCATCACTAATTTACAATCTTAGCAACGTCTTGTGATTATGGTAGGATTGTTTTACCTATTGAAAGATTATACAACCTGCTATAATGAGGCTAAATAAACGTCCCAAGGTCACAGAGTTTCTAAGTATCAGAGCCAGAACTCTAACCCACAATCGTATAATGCTAAACCGTGTGTTTCAAACAACTGGGCTAAACTACTTCTAGAAGGGGAACCAAGGACCAACATGTGAGAGATCTAAGTCATCACCTACCTCAGCTGGGAGCCACACCCTAGAGAAGAGCTGCCACTATTACTACTATAAGTGTATGTATGTATAATAAATAAAATTATTAATGTTAATGCTGTACCAGACATTAAGCTAACTTCTTTACTTGGATTGCCCGGATTATTTTTTTCTCATTCACAACAAACCTAAGGGACAAGTACTAATATTATCCTATGTCAAAGCTGAGGCGACAGACCAAGAAATTCAGTATTTTGTCATTAGCAATTAAACTCTAGGAATCATACATTCTTAACTGGTACACTTTATTTCCAGTCATATCTCTACAGGGTGAGATTTAATTCCATCTTTCATAATATTAACTCCTTAGTGCCCTAGTACTTAAAATCTTTTGCTCTTAATTCTGGACCAGAATCTTGGGGGAAGTTGAACAGAGGATGGAGTAGCCTCCGGCTCCTCCTAGTGGCTAGAGTTGCCTTTAACATGTGCTAGAGAGTTTTGAATGCTAGGAATCATTGCAAACTAGGAAACATCAGCTTGTAGTTTGTCCAAAGGCCTGGCAGGCATTAAACACCTGCAGTGGAGCCCATCCTGTGCCTCGGAGGCCTCATTAAATGTCTGACATCTGGTATACACCAGAGTACTTTAGCAACTGGGGAAGAGCTTCATGCAGATTAAAATGATAAAATTACCCCCAAATTAGTTTGGCAGATGTGGAGCGGAGACACCAGGAGTTTTGTTTTTCAGTTTCTTCCTCACATTCCACTACAATAAATATCAATGCTTGTTGTCCCAGCTAATTACACAGTTCTCTAGCACCAAGGACGCTCCATTTTCCTTTCATTTCTGACACACAGCATTTAGATACATCCCCTCTAACAACCTGCTTCCTCCTCTTTTAAGAACAGAGTGCTACAGCTATGCAGCTAGTAATTCAACACAGAAAGCTACCCCATCTCCCAACCCTTATTCATTTTAGGGTTAAATTTTAAGGCATACCCTAATTACAGAAATTTACAGTCTTTTTAAAAAGTGGCTATTTTCAGGCCTGCTTGTAGGACCACAATCTGAAACATCAATCACAAACAGCTTGAACTGATTGCATCCTTCTCTGGAGCAGAACATCCAGCAGCAGAACATCCATTTGAGCTGGGCCATCTGCCCTGTAATTTAGGTTGCATTACAGCTCCCAACTTCCTGTGTAGAACAGTTGAGATCTCCTAGATGAGGTACTAGAGTATGTGCCACTGGAATTGCACTTGACTTCATGGTTAACATTACCAGAGCCAATTTAGTGATGAATTAAAACTCCAGAAATGCTGGTGATATGGCAACACATATCTAAGTACCATTTGTAAAGACCGTAATGATTGCCTTACTGTCTCCCAGTCCACTTTGAAAATCCTCTTTAAGATATCCATTCAAAGCTTAGCAAAAGAAGCATATTGCTGTGAATGAAAAAAAAATTCATTATGCATAATGGTACACTTAAAATCTATTGAAACCAACCCTTCCAAATCAGAAGAAAATTTTAACCATGAGTTCCTTCTTGTGCTGTTGTTTGCCAGGGTGGATGATATAACGTTTTAAAAAAACAAGAAATCAACATGAGGGATCATGTGGGTCAAGGATGAGAAGAATGTGGCCTGCAAGATTCAATGTCTCCTCTCTGGCTAAAGTAAGTAACTCTAAAAAATGAGAACATCACTATCAGGAGCAAAACTTCATTGTATTTACCCCCTTTGAAACCCATGTTTTATGAAAGCAAAAGTAGCAAGTGTTTTCAGAGACTGATGTATTTATACTATGTAGCCATATCTTGCCAATGTATCTTTATGTGTTTTTTTTTCCTTCAAAACTACAATAATTAAACAGACTCAAAGCATTCCTCAAAGATCAAATCATACAATATCAGACTGACAAACAATTGTGGAGAACCTGCCAAGCTAAGTACTGTTTTGTTAAGTACTATTTTGTGAACACATGCATAGTGATGTAGAAGATCTGTCACCAAGTGCCTGCCCCTCGCTGTCTACTTTTAGGAAATTCACTCCCTTAAAATTTGGTACTTTTTGCCTTCCCTCAGCTGACAGCCTCACAAAATCACAGGGCTCGCCAGCGTTGAGATTTAGAATCAATTGTTGAAGCAGCACAGTGTGACCAGAAGAGGCAGATAAAAGAGACGGAACCTGTACTAACGCTCAGGAGCTTGCTGCACATGTGCACACACCCCAGTTTTCATGAGATCACCTGCAAAACCTCCCTCTCAGAATATTCAGAAAAAATTAGTCTTTTTCTCTAGCTTCGTCTCTTGAAAATTGTTTGAAGAATCTAGCTCCACCATCTAAATGCTCTTTGTTTTCTCCCAAACACAGAACCTGTGAATGAAGTGATTTCAATTCAATAAAGACATACATAATTTATAAGGGGATTTTTTAAAAATCATGCTTTTGCAAACACAGTTGTTAAGGTTACAGCAAGTAATAAAAATGCAGAGAACAGCTTGCAGTAGAGACAGGCGATGGGAACCCCCTACTGGTTTAGCCAGAGGAAAAGGACCCCACGGGTTCACTTACCAACAGCTGTGGGATCCAGATTACAAATTCCTCCTAAGACAATATGAATACAAGCTTGAAATATTCATCTTTCCTTCAAATTCAAATTTGCTGATGCATTGCTGTCTCAACATTTCTATAAACCAAAACATCCTATCCCCAGAGCAGAGCAACTGGGATAGCAAAATCTTAGAAAATAGAGTGTATGATGCTCAGAAGGCACAAGGGAAAAGACTTCCCTTTGGAATATCAAAACCATTTGGCCGTTAGTAATAATACCAAACACGGAGAGAAAATCAAAAATTCTATTATTATTTTATGTTATTGCATTTCAAAAAGAAAACATATTTGTTGTTGGATTAATAGTTTCCATTGGGGAGCCATCTCTGGTAGAATGCAAAAATATTATTACATAACTTAGAAGAATATCATTTGTGTTTATGTACAAACAGCACTAAAGATTTGCCCTCAGACTTTACTGTACAAAATTCAAATGCACAGTGACTTTAAAATGTCTGATGTAGATGGACAGCAAAACTTCTGAACCACTGACCTCATATGAGATTGTGATGAATGTGAAATATGAGCTTAAAAAATAGTATCATCTTTTTATTTTAATTCCAGTTCAACCATATTGGGTACAATTCTTGTCCTTGATCTTTCACTTAGTGCCTGAAATACAAGGATGAAAAACGCATACCCTGCCCCTGGGAGACCCATCTAAAGAGGAGATGTGAATGTACAATTACTCAAAGCATCATTTGTCATAACAGAAGAATGTTTTGGGGGCTTACCACTACCGAAGCAAGTAAAAGGAAGGCAGGAAATATCTGATATGAGATCTTAGAAATTAGTGTTGAAAAATACAAAAACAAAAATCCTGAGACCAGTCAAATTTAACAATTTATTTGGGTAAAAAGAATTTCTGCAATTTGGCAGCATTCCAGGCTGACAGTTGTCCTGAATGCCCCTAGGAGCTGTGAATTGTATTTAAAACAGGAAAGAAAAAAGAAGACAGACAGGAAAGGATGCATGTAGATTATCTGATTGGTACAGTTTGGATTTGCTTTATTTGGGCAGAAACTGGCAACCTTTTAGGTGAGATTCTCTAAGGCTCAGTTACTTGGTTGCCAAGATATACGTTATATATATATGTTATAGATATATATATATGTTAGGTCATGACTTGCATGAAAAGATATGTCATCATTTGCTATGGATGGAGGCCTCTTTCAGACAAATTTCATCACTCAAATACAAAGGCCAGTTTAAGGTAGATTTGTTTTAGTTTACAATTCCCCACTTTGGGTCATCTTCTCAATTTTTGAGAGTTTGATCTAAACTATGGGTAGTGATGCTACCTTCTTGTAACCATAGCAATAAATCTGCTTGGCTCCAGTAAACTTACAATTTCACAATTTCAAACTTGTTGGATGACTCAAGTTTAATGCTTTTGTTCCAACCTTAACAAGACTGTTTGATGCATAAAATGGCTGTATACAAGTTGCATAAACTTTGAGTACAACACAATACCTTGTCAAGAGAAGAAGGAAAAAGATAGAAATACATTTTATTAAACAGAAGACACCTAGAGCAAATGAATCAAAATTAAATAACTCAATGCTTAGGCATTAGAGGTATTTCAATAGTATCTGAATTCCATAGACCTCATTTGGAGTGTGATGGCAATCAGGCACCCTGAAGTGCTGCAAAATGGTCTGACCTAGAGAGGAATTCGCTTTCACAAGAAGTTTGGTGACATGAGTCATGGTGATTTAGAGAGCTAAGTCAAATTATACTGAAAGATATATACATTTTAGAAATGCCTGGAATAGCCAGGCTTGCCCTCCAACATTGAGAATGTCTACAAACCAGCTATGGGATGTTTCTTGATCACATCATGTGTTCCTCTCCCAAGTTTCTTTAATATGTTTGGTGGCACTGTCTAGAGAAACAGCAGTGTTAGCCAACTTTTAAACTAAATTCTCTGTAGTATGATAATCAGGAGAAAGACAAGGGCAGCATTCAGTTATATTCAGCAGTACGCATAGAACTTCTGCTTGGGTCAAGAGATCAGACCTGCATGATGCTCCATTAAGTGTTTTTGTTGGACATGAATGCCCCTATCCACTTGTAAGAGAATGGGCTCTACCCCTCTTTAGTCCTGAGAGCTCTGACTAGTTACAAAGGTGAAAAGTTTTCCAGCTTGTTAACTTTACATGTTATACAACTGGCACTCCATCGCTAAGGGGTGAGCTACCCAAAACTTACTGGTACTCTTCTTCAGTGGAATTCAATTTGTCTTCATCTATTTGAAGATCAATACTAATTTTGGTTATTGGCTATTTTGACCTCTGATTAAAGGAACTTTCAGTGAAAGTACTTTGAAAGGTACTAACAAGCTAAGCAAAAGCACAAGACATGAACCATCAAGGATACAGAACAGAATAAGTAAGTTCTTCATGGACCTAATACATGTTTTCAGAAGATGGAAAGATCATCTATGAGCAAGGGTCAGTTACATTTATTTACCCATAAGTCATCAAAATTACTGAACAAGGTCCACTGGAAAATTTCCTCTTTGGTGGTCTTGGTCTCTCTACTGCATGCTACAAGGGTGCCTAATCACATATTGTGGCAAGGAACCCTACTCAATTTAATCCAGTGACTTTATGTAAGCAGTCATTCAAACCCACATAGACAGTCTGGGTATGGTTATGAATTACCTGGAAGCACAATATGTCTTATGCAGGTATCCTCATGAAAGATTTTCTCTTCCTAGTGACAATTAGGTTATTAATTGAAAGGTCTAGTTATTTGACAAAGGTGCCAAAAACATATATTGGAGAAATGACAGCCTTTTAAACAAATGATGCTGGGAAACTGGTTATCCATATGCAGAAGAATGAGATGAGAATCTCAGCTTCTACACTGTGCAAAAATCAACTCAAAATGGATCAAACACCTATTTTAGACCAGAAACTATGTAACTCTTAGATGAAAATTTAGGACCAACACTCCAACATAAAGGCACAGGCAATGACTTTTTCAATAGGACCCCTAAAGCTCAGAAATAGTGCCATGAATTAATGAATGGATGGCATAAAATTTTAAAAGTTTCTGTACATCAAAGGAAATAAGTATGTGAAGACAGAATCCACATAATGGAAGAAAATCTTTGCTAGCTACTCAGAGGACTAAGATCCAGAATGTATAAAGAACTAAAAAAATAAATAAAACTGACCCAATTAATAAATGGGCAAATAAGCTAAACAGACAGTCTTACAAGAAGAAATACAAATGACTAACATATATGAAAAACTGTCAGCATCATTAATAGTTAGGGAAATGCAAATCAAAACTATATGGAGGGGTTGCATCTGTGGTCAGTGGTGGAGCACTGGCCTAGCATGTGTGAGGCACTGGGTCCCTTCCTCAGCACTACATAAAAATAAATAGATAAAATAAAGGTATTGTGTCTATCACAACTAAAAACATTAAAAATTTTTTTAAAATAATTAAAAAATCCTACATGGAGCCAGGTGCAGAGGCACAGACCTGTAATCCCAGAAGTTCTGGAGGCTGAGGCAGGAGAATTTTGAGTTCGAAGTCAACTTCAGCAAAAGCGAGGTGCTAATCAACCCAGTGAGTCCCTGTCTCTAAATAAAATACAAAATAGGGTGGGGATGTGATTCAGAAGTCATCTCACTCCAGTCAGAATGGCAGACATCGAGAACAGAAATAATAAATGCTAGAGAGAATGTGGAGAAAAAGAAATACTTTTATACTGTTGGGGTTGTAAATGAGTGTGACCACTATGGAAATCAGTATGGAGTTTCCTCAAAAGACCAGCAACAGAACCACCAAATGACCTTCTCTTTGGTATTTATCCTAAAGAATTGAAGTCATCATAGTACAGTGATACAAGCCTACACATGTTTATAGCAGCACAATTCATAATAACCAAACTACAAAGCCAGTCTAGGTGTCCACCAACAGGTGAATGTATAAAGAAAATGTAGTATGTATACACAATGGAGTTTTAATCAGTCATAAAGAAAACTGAAATTGGGACATTTGCAGGAAAATTGATGGAACTTGAGACCATCATGTTAAGCAAAATAAGCCACACTCAGAAGGTCAAGAGTCATAAATTTTCTCTCAGAAAGTTAGAGAGGAAAAAGGAAAAGAAAGGTGGTAGGTATGAGCTCATGAAAATCAAAGGAAAATCAGTAGAGAAAAGGGACGAAGGGGTTTGGGGGGTGGTAGAGGGAAGTGCTGGGAGCGACATAGACATCATATGATATATTATGGCATGTATGAATATGCAACAAATCCCATCATTATGAGCAACTATAATGCACTAATAAAAATATGGGGGGAAAAAAGAAAAAGAAAGGTCAAAGTATGGGCAAGAAAATTGTGATGATGTTTAACACATCAATGATAACTTTCCACTTCAGGTTTTTGGGTATCTCCTATTGAGAACAGGTTCCTGGTATTTGGGGCATCCGCTCATAGACTTAGTAATTTTTGTGGTTTCTTGCTGGAGTATCAACTTTAGCTTCTACTAAAGTCATCTACCATTTATTGTTCCATGGATTCTTCTACATAGAAAGGGAAAAGATTATATGGCAAGAAATAGGAGAAAAAAGAGAAAAGATGAAGCCTTTAGGATGATGGAGAATTGTTGATCCAAGACATTAAGAAAGCTGTCCACATCTTACAGTGCCACCTACTTCTGGGGAAGAATTTCCCCATTTTAACTTTAAGTTTTCAACAGGTATATAGTTTCATAAGTTCAAAGGGGCCCTCTTAAATTGTGAGGTGTGGGCCAAAGTTTCAGGATCCTGAAGCTTTGCTGCAGTTTGGGTGGTGAGAAGAACTTGGTAGGATCATTTTCAGTGCAATTCAAGGACTATCTTTCTCTGATATTATTTCCAAAAGACCCAGACTCTCCAGGTTCTCGATATGAGAGGTCTGCTTGTCATCAGTTAGTGATTCAGGAAGAGCTTCATTTACCTAATGAAAAATCCTTCTGTTGTAATGCATTAAAGTCTTATAATTTTCCCAGTAAACCAGATTCCTCCATCACTAGAAATTTCTCAAGGGATTCTCATAAAGAGTAACTTCCCAGCATAGTATCAGCTTTTCTATATGGAAAAGTTCTATCCAAACGCAAAACATACATACAAATACAAGAACATGCTGATCCTTCATTGAATGCAGAAATTGGATGAAGTCCACCTGTAAACATGCAAGTGTTCTATCAGGCGGTGGAAACATACCATCTGAAATTGTCATTGTCTTCCCAGGACTATGAGTTGAATACACCAGACATTGATTATTAACAATTTTTTTAAAAAATTTTAGAACACCCACTCCACCAATATTTTCTCATAATCTGAATTTATTACTTGTTCCATAATGAATGTGGAATGTAAGACTTACAACAATGGAAGCTTCCAAGAGTTGGGGAGAACCAGGTGACTCTTCAATCCGTATGTGAGTCTTTGCTTACTATTGAATTTACATCCCTTCAGATATCAATTTTGCTTTTTTTGAATTAGGGTGCATTGCACTGACTATTAAATAGATCCTCACAGGAAGTTGACTTGGCCAGATCTGTGAAATTTATTCAAATTGCATGTTCTTACTATTTCAGCACTGACTGACTGACTTGGCATGGAAGTTTGCCAATGCATCCCCTTGATATTCAGGTTCTGTTTTACCAGCATGGACTCAGTAATGGAGGCAGAAAGGAGCTAATCTACTTGAAGTCTGTTTTATTTTGGAGGGGGGGGTCCCAGGGATTGAACTCAGGGGCACCTGACCACTGAGCCACATCCCAGCCCTATTTTGTATTTTATTTAGAGACAGGGTCTCATTGAGTTGCTTAGCGCCTCACTTTTGCTGAGGTGGGCTTTGAACTCGCAATCCTCCTATCTCAGCCTCCTGAGCTGCTGGGATTACAGGCCTGAGCCACTGCGCACAGTTTGATGTCTGATTTTAATAGGAGTTTTACTACATGTAAGAAACCCTCTTCTTCCACAACATGCAAAAATAATGAACATATCCAAAAGTGTATCTGCTATGTTTGTAAATATTTACTGGTTTGCCTATGTGACAAGCTCAAGTGAGAGCAAAAAGCTCTGCAGGTTGAGCTGACTTGAATTTAGGAAGAGTTTCTTTCTCTATTAACTCAATTGGGGTTGTAACAATATACCCTACTTGAAATTCTTCTGCTGAGTTTTTGGCATAAGATCCATCAACAAAAATTATTAATTCAGAATTCTCCAATGGAGTATCCCATAAATCAATATGAAGTGTCACTAAATCCGATACAATCCTCTCATAATTGTGGTCTTCACCATCATCCAGTAAAGATAGTGAAGTAGTAGGGTTAAGTTGTACTTTAGATAGAGATTAGAAGAAGACTAAAATTTCATAAGATATTAGTCTACTTGTTGAAAGATGCTGATTTTGGCTGGACTTTTCATACATAGAAAATGCAAGAAATTTCCCCTAACCCTAACTCAGATGAGACTTCTACTAATCTGGCTCCTCCTATTACTGCCTTTAAACAGGATATAACTTCATGAGTGGATCTAACTGTAGGCTTTCATATGCATTGGGGGCAGGAGTATGCAAGATGGTGGAATGAGAAAGACATCATTACCCTATGTACCTGTGTGAGTACACAAATGGTATGAATCTACATCGTGCACAACCATAGAAATGAAAAGGCTGTACCCCATTTGTGTACAATGAATCAAAATGCAGTCTGTAAAAATAAAAAACAAATAAAAAATAAAATTAAAAATATGTATTGGGCCTATTTTTCCCTCAAGTTCTTGGATAAGAACTCCTAGAGCCTGATATTTATACTTGTACATAAATAAATAAAATGAATGATTTTATATAATTTGGAAGTCCTAGAGTCAGGGTCTGTTGTAATTTGCTTCACCTAGCTAAAAGTTTGTTTAAGACTGCCTCCCCAAGGAAAAGGCTCTGGCACCACATTCTTCACGAACTCATGTCACAGTGGGCCACCATGGAAAAATGAGTAACCCAGGATCAGCAGTTCAAGAAAGTCTCTCAACTGACAATTGCAGACTGGGGAAGATTTCAAAGAGCTTTTATTCTCTCAAATAAAAGAGAGGAAAATCCCTTCAATAGTCAAATCATGTCCTAAATGTGGACTTTTTTCCTTGAAAATTGAGGCTCCTCCATTGAAACCTTGTGATTTTTATGTGTAAGTTGCTATTAAGAGGCAAATGTGAATTGAGCCAGTTTCAGAGCACTCTTTAGTGGAAGAGCATAGCAACAGAACATCCACAGACTGAATGTAGGTAGGATCCTGAGGGGACTGCAGGATTGCCAGTTCTGATGCAATGCCCAGAAGATATTAAGATAGGGTTTCAGCGGATCCTCTCGACTTTACAGTCTGGGTGTACTGTTGATGTTTCAAGAAAGATATACAAATATTAACTTTTCTCAAGTGGAATTCTAAAGAAGGTTGAACAAATGGCTATTTTCAATCAGTGGGTGCATTTGACAATAAAGTATTTGGATTTGGAGCCAGAGGAAACCTCATTATCACAATTTTATTAATTATTCATAGTTCATTAATAAATGAAGGTAGTAGCCCTCATCTGTTTGATTTCTTAACTGGTGGTATTGAAGTGTCACATGGTCTGGTATATGGAATTGTAAGTCATTGTTTAAGATTTCTATACCTAATGAGAGTACTTGAATTGCTTCAGATGTCAATGGATATTGGGGGCAATTTAGGAAAAGATTTAGAAAGATCTTATTTTGACTTTTATGGGCTCCTCAATTGTAATTCTGTCAGTAGAAGCAGTAGCCCACAAATATTAGGGTATATTGAAAAGATAAGTGATATCACAGTTCTGGGCATTAACCATATCAATTTCTGCTTACAGGGAACAACAGTTCTGGTCCAGGGGAGTGAGAAAACTCTAAAATCATTTCTTCCTCTGAAGAGGAATTTATGTGTTCCTTTAGTTTGAAAAATCTCATCCTAGCAGACTCACTGTCACAGTATCACACTCTAAAAAGGCACAGTTTTCTGAAAATGGTTCCAATGTCAAGTGGACATGTTCAAATATGGGTACCTCTTATACCTGATTTGGAATTCCCACCACAGACATGACATTTTACTTCAGGGAATTTGTTGATTGATTAAAATGGGGTTTATGGTAGATAGGGTGGCTATAGTATCTACCAAAATGGTGCAGGATTCCCCACTTATTCTAACTTCTGCTGCCCCTTTTTATTCAAAGGCATTATGGGGAACATTTTACTGGCAGCTCCCTCAGAGCCCCATCTATGGCAATTATATTCTTGTGGGCTCCCTCTAGTGGGAAAAGTCAGCCCAAAGAAAAATGTTTATTTGCAGACAGTCATAAAAGCAGACAATTTCTCCTCCAGTGTCCTGAGTGTTTGCAACAAAGGCAGAGAACTGGAAGTATATAATTCCTTCTTCTAGATTCTCTCATTGTGGATTAAAATAAGGACAGGAATGTTCTTTTGGTCTTCTGAGTCTCTTTGTTCTAATGAGAGAGACATAAGTTTGTTAGCCTTTGGGATGCCCCCTACCCCATCATTTTAGAGTCCTCTCAAGATACTCAGTGAAAGTCACCAATTCAACCATTTCTGTATTCTGCCATCCCAGTTTATGTTTTTTAATTAGACTGCTAAGTTCAGGACAAAAATTCATTTACAAATAAAGCAGTTAATGCCATCTCAGTCCCCACAGGAAATATCCCTTGATATATTTCAGGCCCAAAATGCTTCACAGTGTTTCTAAGTGAGCTCTGTAATCTGAAACTGGTTCATTCTTCTTCTGCCTGCAAGACTGTATAATAGACCTATCAATCTTCTGTGGAAAACCTTAGGGATTGAATTTAAAAGGCTTTCAGCAATTTTCCTATCTCTCCTCAGTCCCTCTCTTGAAGAAACTTTGGAAAAATCTTTAATATCCTCCTTAGTTTCCTACCATTCTTCTTCTGCCACCCATTTTCAAGCTTCACTGAGTTTCAATATCATGTGCATATATAGGTGGGGATCAGGGAAACCCAGATCATAAGCTCCTATGAAAATTCTAAGTTCCTCATTGAATGTTTGAGAATTTTTGTTTGGATTTGGAATTTTTTCTAAAAGATACCTTAGACTAAGTAAAAATTGTTATGGCAAACAAGGTTGGATGGTCAGATCTTACTTCATGAAGCATCTGTCTAACTTCCTCTTTTCTCTCATTGTTAAGTGAATATGCAATTGGACAAAAGGGTAGTAGACTTGGAGTATTTAGTTTAAGGTGAATAGAGAGAAGAAACAGTTGCAGTTAGTTCAAAGGATAGTGCTCTTTCCTCATGCTCTTAATCTGTTGCTTAAGCTTTGTATTAGTTTTAAAGAGAATATTTTGGGCTGGGGATATAGCTTAGTTGGTAAAGTGCTTGCCTTGCAAGCACAAGGCCCTGGGTTCAATCCCCAGCACTGCAAAAAATAAATAAATAAAGAGGACAGTTTTTGAGGTGCTAGGGATCAAATCGATGACTATCTAGGCAAGTACTCTACAACCCAGCCACATCCCCAGACCTAAGGTCACAATTTTTGATTCATTTAACCTTTTAGATACCTCCACATACAGTTAAAGAACACATACCACTCACTGTTTTTCAGGGATTTTGATTCATATGTTTGTAATATTTCTCATAAATAAATAGTAACATCCAAATTAAAACTTCCCCATTGTCGGTATTGCTTTTTCAGCCATTTCTTGTTGGGTTGACCCATTTTCCAAAAAAATGTGCATGTTCTTAGCTCAAAATTTTGAAATATGACCTTAACGGTATCCTAAGTGGAGTCCTAGACTCCTTGGATTGTGATAACTCCTTTACCAAGAATTTAAAAGGGGGACATTTAAAAGTGGGACATTGACTAAACTGTGTTGTAATATCCTAGGCAAGTACAAATACGTAATAATGAATCCCACTATTACATATCATTAGAATGTACCAATAAAAAATATGGAAGAAAAAGAGATTTAAAAAGGGGCTGTCTGTGTAGCTTAGTTGTAGAGTGTCTGCTTAGCATGCACAAGGCCCTGGGTTTGACTACCAGCACTACAAAACAAAAAACACCTGAAAATCAAAAATCAGAAATACCTATCCAAGGTCCTTAACAGCATCCAATCCAATGACTTGTCTTCCCACCCCCCGGCTGTGGGATCAGGTATCAGGGATTGAATTCAGGGGTAATCAACCACTGAGTCACATCCCCAGGCCTATTTTGTATTTTTAAAAATTTAGACACAGGGTCTCACTGAGTTGCTTAGCTTCCTCAGGCTGGCTTTGAACTTGCAATCCTCCCGCTTCAGCCTCCCAAGCTGCTGAGATTACAAGCATGACAGTGCCTGGCTGAATTGTCCAGTTCAGATTCTGTCCAACCAAGTTATATACCTAAATCTCTTAACTGACTCCAATTCAGTAAAGTAGGAAAAAAATAAGAAAAACAGAGGAAAACAATAGTTGCTTAAATAAACTCAGAGAGCTCAGAACACAAAGCAAGTGGAGCTCAACTCAAGACTTTAGCACATTTTCCAGTTGATGTAAGGGATCACTAGGTAGGCTCAAGGGACCTTAGTAGTATCTTCATTATCACTTACTGCTCTTGGGGTTGCTGTAAACTCTACTTCAGATCCTGCCGATGACACTGATTGTTGGAGGTTGGGTGCCAGGATGAGATGGTGGTTATTGCTGGTGGGGGAGACTCAAGGCAAGTTAAATTTAACAAAGTTTATCTGAGCAAGAAAAAGTTCTAGAACTGGCTAGCACTCTGAATAAAACACTATTCAGAATGCACCCAAGTGTAGTGAGCTGTATCTGTAACCAGTAAACAAAATAAAACAAAAGGAAATCACATACACAGAGATCACCTGATTTCTGCATTTCCGTTTTTACCTTAATGGAGCATACATAATCTGGCAATCTTCATCATGGGATTGGTGGAGGGTTTGGCTACTATGATTGGATGAAGTTCAGTTGCTTAGATACAAGGGGATGCACACTTGCAGTGTGCTTGCACATCAAGCTAGGATGTAGTTCACTGTGTACGAAGGCTACAAGGAACAAATGTTATTGATAAAGTATGGAGGACAGTTTTCGGCAAAACTGATTTCATTTCAACGTTAGGGATCATTTTGAGCAATGACCATGAAGACTACAACTCTAACAAAAAATTCTGTGTCCAATAAGAACTTCTAGGTTATATGCAAGGAATTTCAATCTATTATTTCTTTGTAGTATTTTTATAACTACAGATAAATAAATCATCTTTGCATGTAACAATGCTTAGCATTATATTGAAAAATCACTTTAACATGAACCATTTTATGTTACCTTCACAACAGTTCTATGAAATAAAGAAAAAAAACTGAAGCATCAATGTATCTCACGTTTGACTGTCATGTGCTAGAGTTTTGAGGTCCATCTGTTGCTTTTGGACACACAATGTGTTATGTTAAGAAGAATTCCAAGCTCATGTCAAGGCCTAATAGGAAAGAGTGCCACAATTGCTTGAAAATATTTGTCATGGCTAAGAGGAAAGGAAGTGGCAGCATGAGTGTCTTCTATTTTCTGACCTTTCTTAATCCTATTCACAGCTGCTTTTAAAAGACTAATGACATTAATGACTTCGTAGTGCTTTCATGCTGCATCCTGAATACTGAGTCATTAAGTGTTCTTATGTCTTTCCATCTAGATAGGGTTTTACTCCCGTCCAGAGTAAGTTACAGAATTTCTCAGCTGCATCATGCCCTTCTCTAAATAATCATACATTATTTCACTAGGTCCACAGTGGTATCCTAATTCTATGAGTTCTTAAAAGGATATGATCCTTTAAGCATTTTTAAACCAACAGTGGAACAAAAAAGGCTCAATGTAAATGAGATTTATTTCTTTTTTTTGTTGATACCAATACGTTACTACCAATAATGTGTTTTTTAATCTGCCTCTGACCACTCTTCTGCTCCCTCTTTTATCTTTTTTTCAGGGTTCCTGCTTCTTACTGTTTTGGCAGATATTTTCAATGGCACATTGTTCCTATAAGATGATTTTAAATAAAGTCTGGACTCTTTGGAAGAAAAATTTTTATGCATTTTAAAAATAAAAATATTGATACCATTTTATTTTGTATCTTATTTTCTTTTAAATATACTATTTGGACATTTTCTTTGCAAACTAATAGTAAGAAATTCAAATTGTCAACTTGGTTTCACCTCAGTAAAGACCTTAGAATCAGCAAAGTGAGCATTTGGACATTTCTACCCAATCCATACCAACAAATGATTATTATTTAGCATGTGAACATATGGTACAATTTAAACTGATTGGTGTGTATCACTGCTGAGAAACCATAAACCAGAGCCTGGAAGATGCCCACAGGCAAACACATACAATGTAATTCCTTTCCATCTCTTCTCTCTGCTATGGTTTGGGTAACTATTTCCCATAGGTTCATGTGTTAAAGTCTTGGTCCCCAGCTCATGACACTATTAGGAGGAAGTATAAACTTTAAGATGTGGGGCCAAGTAGGAAGTCTTAGGTCACAGGAAGCATACCCTTGAAAGGGAATGCCTTAGTCTGGCTTCTGTCACTGTGACCAAAATAACTGAGGAAAATGTCTTAGAAGCCTTGGGATGCTCTCAGTGGTAGAGTGTTTGCCTGGCATGTGTGATGCCCTGGGTTCAATCCATAGCACTGGAAAGAAAGAAGAAAGAAAGAAAGAAAAAGAAAGAAAGAAAGAAAGAAAGAAAGAAAGAAAGAAAGAAAGAAAGAAAGAAAGAAAGAAAGAAAGAAGAAAGAAAGAAAGAAAGAGAGAGAAAGAGGAAGGAAGGAAGGAAGGGAGGGAGGGAGAGGGAGGGAAGAAGGAAGGAAGGGAGGGAGAGAGGAAGAGTATAAAAGAGGAGGGAGGGAGAAAGAGGGAAAAAAGGCAGGCAGGCAGGCAAGCAAACAAAAAAAACACAGGGGAGAAAAGTTTGTTTTGGACTCCTGGGTTCAAAGGTTCAGTCCCTGTTGGTGGATTCTATTGCTCTACCACGGAGGTGAGACAGAACATGGAAGAAAGCTGTCAGCTCATGATAGTCAGGAAGGACACTGATAGCAAGGCCTGAGGAACAAAATATAAACCCCAATGGCAGGCTCCCTCCCTGTGACCTACTTCCTCTAACCACGGCTTAGTTATCCACACAGTTAGTACATTTACATTATTAATCCATCAAATATATTAATCCAATGATTAGGTTACAGTTTCAGAATGTGATCATTTCACTTCTGAACATTTCTGCATTAACATAGGAGCTTTTGGAGGACACCTCATATCCAAACCATAACAGGGGATATACGGATGGCCCCTTCTGTCTTTCTCTATGCTTCCCACCACCATAAGGTGAGCAGCTTCCTCTGCCAAGCCCCTCCCACACTGTGATGTGGTGCCTCACCAAAAGCAATGGGGTCAACTGACCACAGATTAGAACCTCCAAAACCTTCCTTTTTTAAAAACTGATTATCTCAGGTATTTTATTACACTAATGGAAAGGTAATATTCTCCCAATATCATTGTCAATATTTTTAAAATATTATTTAAACCTTTCAAACTAAAATTTAAGCTGATCACTCTGGAACTCCTATGATCATTTCTCACTCTTTTTAAACCTTTGTAGGTGTATATTTACATCTCTATTTGTCTATTATTCAGTATCTGACATAGTAACTGCTCAATATAAAATTAATTCTTGAATTACAAAGAGGAATTTTTAAGTTACAGATATGCTTAAGTATACATTTCTTATTTGAAGAAACTTATCCAAGGTGAACACTGCAATTACTTATGATAGTGAACTATTTAACACTATGTAAATGTATAAAAACAGGAGACTAGTGAACATTTATGCTATGTCTAAAAGATTATAGTGGACATTAAAGACAATATTTAGTAAAGAAAATTCTTTAACATCAAGTGAAAAAACAAGATACATAATTTTACATAGTAATATAAGTAAAATAAATAAATAGAGATACATAGAAAAGTATCAGCAAATTATATCAAATGTTATTTATATCAATGTTTGATTGCTCAGTTGATTTTGGCATTTTTAAATGTTTCTATAAGATCTATTATGTCATTCTTCCTAAGGAAGCAATTATTTCCATAAAAATTTTAAAATTTAAACTTAGGAATAATTTCTTCAGTGGGCAGCATGACTTAAATGATGCTAGTATTGAAGAATGAGTTACAATGAAATGTTTATGCAGGAGACATTATCAAGAGTGAGCTTCTATGAGGCATGTCAGCTGAGGCCAAAAAGGGCCACATATCTAGTTACTAGTAACATAGCAACCTCAAAAGAAACACCACATTAAAGAAGGTTTCAAAAATGATTAAAATATTTAAGTACAGAGGTGGTCTGTCATTTGCATCATAGAATAAAATAATAGTATATCGAAGGAAAATACACATTTCTTAAAAATTTGCCACTGTGAAGCTGCACAGTTCATCTCCAAGAGAGCATACTTTCCAAGTTAGGGTGCAAACAGAAATGGAGAGGGATACAAATTTCTATGCAATCCTAAGTGTATTTATTATCTTAAGTGAATCATTGATATACAATAAACACACAATAAACTACATATTTAAAATGACATATGCATATAGCTATGAACCCATTACCACAATCAAGGTAATGGACATATTCATCACCCCCAGACTTTCTGGTACCATTTTTCAAATCCTCCTGCTTATGTCTTGCTACTCCACCCACCTTTCCTATCCACAAATTAGTTTATCACTATAGATTAGACTAACCTGTCACTATGGATTGGCTTGCATTTTCTACAGGTTTATAGCTCCCGATTTTTACTTGCTCCATTGACCCAGTATAATTATTTGAAGATTAACACATGGTGTAAAATATATTGATAATGTGCTCATTTTAGTCATTAAGCAATATTCCATTATATACATATGCAACAATTTGTTTATCCATTCATGTCAGAAGCTGTATGTAAATTATGGGTTTGTTTGAGTCAACATAAGCAGGGAAGCTGCTTTTCTGGGACCTCCTGGGTGAAATTCCCCAGTTCGAGAAAGCCCAGATCATGCTGGCACCCTGCCTTAACTCATAGCCTTAGGATCAAGCACAGTGGCTGGAGATGGGCATCCTAACCTGCCAAACACCAAACAACCTGTTTACTTCAAGATCCCTGCCACACAGAAACCTTTGATCTACTTCCTCTTAAATAAAGAATTGGGGCCTTTTTCAGTTGTTCAGTTCCAGTTCCTATCAGGGCTGGAAGACCCATCAGGTGTCCCCCTTTAAATCTAATTTGTAGCTTTGTCTTTTATTCCTTACTGATTATTTCAGACTTTTTATTTTCCCAGGTGGCTCACACCTCTGAGCAGGAATCTGGTGTGCGTAACCTCGGTACATTCACCTGCTTGTAGATATTTGGATTATTTAGGGATTTTAGATACTAAAAATAAAGTTTTTAATAACATTCTTTTACAAGTCATTGTAAAGACAGAGACTTTCTTTTCTCTAGAGCATAATATAGTAGATGGCCTAGGAGTAGAAAAGATAGGCCATATGGTTGATCTAGTTTTTGAAGAAACTGTCAACCAAAGTGATTGTACTATTTGATAATTCTCACTAGCAGTGTATGAGGGTTCTAGTTCCTCCACATTCTTGCCAGCACTTGGCATGCTCAGCCTTTTAAATTTTAGCTTTCAAATGGGTATGTGGTGGTATCTTATTGAGTTTTTATTTTGCATATCTTTTTAAAAATTTTTTGACATATTTAAAGTTTTATTTATTTATGATTCTGGGGCTCAAAACCAGGGACATGTTAATATGAGCTATATCCGTAGTCCTTTATATTTTTTATTTTGAAATAAAATCTTGCTAAGTTCCTGAGAGCTCAAATTTGCAATCCTCCTCACTTAGCCTCCCATATCCCTAAAATTATAGGCCTACACCACCATACCTGGCTTAATTTGCATTTCTTAATGCCTAAGGAAGGTGCTTCTTATTTCATTTGCTTATTTTCCATTGGAGTAATTTTGTGTATAAATTGTCTGTTTAAATCTTTTGACCACTTCTATAAACATTATTTTTCTTTTATCATAAGTTTTGGAAAGAGATGATAGATGAAGTCCTTCAAAATATAAATGATTTAAATTTTTTTCTCCTTATCAGTGGTTTTAACAACAGAATTAAGATGAACAGAATTAAGATGTACTTGGGGTTCATCAAGTTTCTTGGGTCTGTGAATTAATAGTTTTTGTCAGATTTGGAAATTTTTAAACCTTTCTTTCATCAATTAGTGGCTCTTAAATTACAAGTAAAATAGTCCACTTGAAATTGTCCCTTATCTCAAGTACTCCATTTATCTTTTTTAAATCCTCCTTTATTTCTGTGCTTCATCTTGATACCTTCTATTTCCATGTTCACATATTGACTGATCTTTACAGATACTATGTGCATTTGTCATGAACCTCATTCACTGTATTATTTACCTCACACATTTCAGTTTTTACTTCTGAAATTAATTTCTTTTTTATGTATTTCATGCCTAAACTTAATTTTTGAACAAATAGAATAGTGATATAACTATTTAAAGTCTTTGTTTTTTGTTTGTTTGTTTGTTTTTGTACTAGGATTGAACCTAGGAGCCCTTAACAGCTGAGCCACATCTTCACGACTTTTTATGTTTTATTGAGAGACAGCATCTCACTAAGTTGCTGAGGCTGGTTTTGAACTTGTGATCCTCCTGCCTCAGTCTTCCAAGCCATTGGGATTACAGGTGTGCACCATGATGCCCAGCCAGTTGAAGTTTTTATTTGCTAATTCTAACATCTCTGCCAGTTCTGACTTTCAACTGAATCATATTTTTTCCTAATGTTTTGTCCGATTGATAATTTCTTATTCTAGTGTAGACATTTTGAACTTTAACTCAGTGGGAGGAGTTTTGAATATTTTCAAATTCTGATACATATTCTGGAGCTTTGTTCTTGGTATAGTAATCCTGCCTTCCCCACAAGGGATGCTTTCCAAGGGCCTCAGTGGATTCCTGGAACCATGGATAGTTATAGACCCCACAAATGCAATGTTTTTTTTTTTTCTGTGCATCCATGCCTATGATAAAGTTTAATGTATACATTAGGTACAGTAGCCAGTTAAGAACAATAATTAGTAGTAAAATAGAACAATTAAAACGACCTAATAAAAGTTTGTGAATATGTGTTTCTCTTTCCTCCAAATAGCTTATCGTGCTATCCTTGCCCTTCCCCTTCTTATGATAATGTGGGATGACAGGGTCTACATGATGAGATAAAGTGAAGCCAATGATGCAGACATTGGGCTACAGGGTTAAGTTACTACCTTAGGATCACAGGAACACAAGTTCTGGGATTCTGTAGACAGTCAATCTGATACCCATTCAGCTACTAAATGATTAGGGTGCAAGTAGTATACACAGCATGTGAAAGGTGGACAAATGACTGATTCACATTCCTAGTGGGACTGAGCAAGATGCTTCACGATTTCATCACCCTGCTCAGTATGGCAGACCTTTTAAAGTTTTGAGTTGTTTATTTCAGAAATTTTTCATTTAATATTTTTAAATCATGATTGACCATGGATAAGTGAAACCATAGAAATAAAGTCATAGATAAGGGTAGGCTACTGCAGAGCATTAATTTACTTGGATCCTGTTTGATCTTGCTTTCAAGATTTCTCAGGCAGGACGGGAGATGACTTCCAACTGTTGACAGAGACATTTCAGTGTGCTTTACCAGATGTTCCATGAGGCTTCCCAGTTTAGTTGGTGAGAAGATGCTATGTCCAATCAAGCACTGGCCCCTTTAATCTGTTTAGGTAGTTCTTTCCATCGCCTTTTGTAGTTTTGTACATACATGCCCTTAATATTCTGTTGAAGACATAAGGGGCTTGCAGTAGATCTCTGGAGCTCCCTTTCTGTGTTCTTCTCCAGCATACTGTAGTACAAACCCTCAGCTCTGTCACTTTGACTCAGGAAATTAAGCAGGCCCTGTCTGGTTTCTGCCTCCATATGTGTTGCCTGGAAACTCTCTCAAGGAAGTAGGATGGGAAAACCACAGTGTTCACATAACTTTCATCCATCTCCCACAGACCATGGTCCTACAATATTGGGTGCCAGTGTCTTGATAACTCTTATTTCATATACTTTGTCCATGTGGTTTAATTTTTCAGTTTGGGTGATAATTCTGTTCCTTGTTACTAGTCTTGGTTGGCAGGGGATATTCCTAAATACATTCAATTTCATTCTGAACGACACTGGAAAGCTTTAGGATTCTGAATGATGAATAAAATATTCTCACAGCAACTATTATGTCTATATAATCATGGAGACTCAAATGTTCCTTTGTAAAACACTTCATATAAAAAGAAAGCAAAACAACAACAGAAGGTGGTATAAATCAGAACTGTTTTTGTTATTATTCAGAGGGATTTGCCTTCAGTACCTATTCTTCACTTTATCTCTTTAAAAGAGTCTTTTTAGAATTAACACTTTCATACTATTCTTGAGTAAATCTGCCTTTGTTAAAGTGCTACATATTAGTTTTGATTTTCTCTGCCTTCCAAAATTCTTCTCAATGAAAATAAATCCAGAAATTACTCATTTTATATCTTTCTTTGTTTAAATGAAAGCTATTTTCATTTAAATGAATTTAAAAAGAACATATAGACTAAAGCACAATCAAATAATAGAAATATTTCATAAAGCAAACATAGTTTTTAGATGGATGAAACATACCAATTTATAGAACTTCACATCAATCACCAAGACTGTACCAGTAGGTAAAATTAGCTATTTGGCTTGAATTGACTGATGATTTCATACTCCCTGTAAATTCAACTAAATCAGTTGGATCATTAGAAAGTTCTAAGCTTGAAGATTACTGAATGGTTTCCCACATCAATATAAATGGTTGAGCTGTGTATGGAGCCGTAATACAAATCTGGCAACAGCAATCTCAGGTTGGATGTTATAAGCCCTTCAGAGCAGTGAGAAAACATTGGTGAATCTTTATTTTCCTGTAACACTTTTCATCAAAGTCCTTTGAAATTACAATGACATTAAAACTTCTTAGATTTAAGGTATCTATTTTTTTGAGGAAAGATAGCTGCACTTGCATATTTTCCAGAGCATGTATTATATGGATAATGGTAAACAAGAGAGGAAATCACAACTAGACCTCAACTACCCCTTCTGCATCATAAATCAAACATTCATATTAACTAAATAAAACATACACAAGCAAGAAACTAACCTAATAGCTATCCAATGACAACTGCAATCTGAAAGAGAATTATCAAATGGTATTCAATAAATAGATCAGGATATTCATGCCAGATCTACAAAGAATACCATGGCACTTGTTATCGGGGAAGTATCAGTAAGCATTGCACTGTCAACATACCTGCTTAAAACTTGGAACAATGAAGGGTTTTGCCTAGAATATTATTCTGGGGGATAAAGAGACCAAGACAAAGCTTAACTTAGAAGAACAGTACTATTTCCTCAAAATCATGTGGTTTAAAGATACACTGAGAATTGCACATTCATTATCTTAGTTTCTTTCCTAAGTCTGTTTTTGCAAAGAAAGAAACAATGCAGGGTGGACTGAGCATTAGAAAGGAAATATCAGGGTATAAGATGCAGGTTTGGATAAGGGTGTGTGCAAAATATGACTGCAACTAAATTTATACCTATGTAAATTTAGTTGGAAAATACTTTAACAGTCAGTTACTATATTCCCTAATTTTGCAAATACTGTAGGAAGAGGGACAGAATAAAACACCATGCAATGTTCTTGGATAGGCAGAATTAATATTGTCAAAATGGCCATAATTCCAAAAATGCTATACAAATTCAATGCAATTCCAATTAAAATCCCAATGACGGACCTCATAGAAATAGAGCAAGCAATCATGAAATTCATTTGGAGGAATAAGAGACCCAGAATTGCTAAAGCAATCCTTAGCAAGAAGAGCGAAGCAGGGGGTTTCACAATACCAGACCTTCAACTATACTACAGAGCAATAGTGACAAAAACAGCATGGTATTGGTACCAAAATAGACAGGTAGATCAATGGTACAGAATAGAGGACACAGAGACAAGCCCAAATAAATACAGGTATCTCATACTTGACAAAGGAGGCAAAAACATGCAATGGAGAAAAGACAGCCTCTTCAACAAATGGTGCTGGGAAAACTGGAAATCCATATGCAACAAAATGAAACTGGACCCATATCTCTCACCCTGTACAAAACTCAACTCAAAGTGGATCAAGGACCTGGAAATCAGACCAGAGACTCTGCCCCTAATAGAAGAGAAAATAGGTCCAAATCTTCATCATGTTGGCCTAGGACCAGATTTCCTTAACATGACTCCCAAAGCGCAAGAAATAAAAGCACGAATCAATGATTGGGATAGAGTGAAACTAAAAAGCTTCTTCTCAGCAAAGGAAACAATCAGCAATGTGAAGAGAGAGCCTTCAGAGTGGGAGAAAATCTTTGCCACACACACTTC
>JAJEJO010005746.1:427366-448954 GCA_020662805.1 Glaucomys volans
TGTTTCCTGCTGATAGTTCCTCCATTCTTCCCTTATCCCCTCCCCACGCCATTATGTATCATCATCCACTTATCAGAGAAGACAGTTAACCTTTGTTTTTTGGGGATTAGGGAAGAATGGAGGAAGGATAGATTGTGTAGAGGGAAATGAGAGGGGGAGGGGATGGGGGTATGAAAAATGGTTGAATGAGACAGACATCATTAATCTATGTACATGAGTGAGTAACAAGAATGATATGAATGTACATCATGCACAACCATAGAAATGAGAATTTGTACCCCATATGTGTACAGTGAATCCAAATGAAGTCTGTAAAAATAAGAAAAAATTTTAAAAAATCACCATCAAAAAAATAAATAAATAAATAAATAATAAAATAAAATAAAACACCATGCAAGCTGGTATCTTGTTAATAGTTCTCAGTCCTTCCTGATAGGTCACCACATCTGTTGATACTGATAGTTTCTTCTCTCTGCAGCTCTCCAGGGTTCAACAGTGGGAGACCCTGGCAGCACCTCTTTCTCCCTCCACATAGAAGGGTTGAAACTCTTGCCCTTTTCCAAGGGACTTGCTAGGAAAGTTCCAGTGCTCCCCAACACTGTGGATCTAATATTACAGGAAAATGCAAAATGACTTATGCTCATTAAAAACAAAACCCAAATGTCCTTGAATACTTCAATTGGGGGAGGTAACACAGGGTAGACCAAAGACTAAGGTATGATCATATTGGTTTTATGTGAAATCAGACAAGCTATTTCACTTCACCAGACTTTCCTTTCCTTATCTGAGCAAATGTAACAATTGTGCCTCTCTCATGGTACAGAGTAAAAACTAATCACTGGTAAGCGCTTGAAATAGTTAAAAAATAGTAATCATTGTTACTGAAAAATGAAATAGGATTGCCTGTCCACTATGTTTATTTTCCCAAAACTGCTGTCTGGTAGCCTCTTATTTTACTCTAAATTCACAATGGGGGAAATGATATTTTTATAACTTACAAACTTATTGAGGCAAATATGCAAGAATTGTCACAGTGTGAAGTATTGTAAATATGTCATATTGCAATCGAGACCACATTGTTACCAAGTTATGGGCTTCTTACAGGATTGTGGACTTGAAAAATAAAGTGTCAGTGGAACTTCAATGCCAGTGTGGTGGCGGTGACAATGTCCCATAACTATCTGAACCTGGGTGATATGGCTTTTCTCCAAAACTCAGTACAGCAGTTGAATGGGTGATAATGAAGTGATAAGAGAAAAGTTTGAGAATCACTGGATCAGTTCAATGTCAAATGTCTCTTTGCTTCTGTACTAGAGCCCGAGGCAATGCATGTTGGAGTAGCATATAAATAAATAATTTTCTTCTTATTTATTTTTAAAGATCTTTGGTAAACGGATTATTACATTGATGAATGAAGGCGAGGAAGATGGAAATAAATTTATTCTTCTCCGTAAGACTTGTTTGGACATGCTGCAAAATGCATGGCTCTCAGCCTTCAGAAAGAGCGCTCCCTGCACAGTGTGCCTCTCTTTTACTGCTGTGCCACATGTGACACAAAATACAATTAGCCTTTCAGTTGGGCTTTGCATTTTTCTGATCTTCTAACAACTGGGTGTCAGATATCTCAATGTATAACCACCCACTCACAACAAGATTATACATTAGACTCTTTGTTATCTAGTTTTATGAAAGATTTCTGAATGCTAAAAGGAATAAATTAACTCTGCCAAATCTGTTAAAAAAAGTTTCTGTCGCTCTCTGATTGTTAATCTCTTCATTATTATGCAATAATCCCCACCAAGGACAAAACCATTTACATTATCCTAAAAGAAGGACACTCCAAGTTATATAACATACTTTTGATTCCTGGAGCTTTATGGTCACATTTGCTCTAGATTTAATATTATAATCATGCCCAAAAGCAAGCTATAAAATAACCCTTCCTGAATAAAATGTATTTGCAAACCAGGACTGTAAAATCAAATATAACCATTTTATTTAAATTTTTCAGATTTTAATGATCTGACACCTAAGTTTTCCTCTAAGTGCTATTTTAGTGCTCACATTCCTTTTCCCATGCTTCACAGAAATGTGTTGGCTGGTGATGGCTTGTGAACAGAGATGTCCCTCTTTCCATCATTAACTCTGCCATTGACTAGAGCGGCTGGCACAGATACATACTCAAAAGACACTTGCCTATTATTGAAAAAAATAGTACATAAATCAGAAACTGTGAAATATGGAGACTAATGTATATCTTAAATAAAAATAATAGCCATGATTTTTGGAGTAGTCTCAATGTGACAGGCTGCTTCAATATATATCTTTCCAAAGTCAAAAATATGTGATAGCATGTTTTTATGGTTACTTTGAGGATAAGCAGACTTTTAAAGCATCTTTTAATTCTAAATTTCTAATTTAAAAATAATTTTTGCTTCACATAATTTGTGTAGGAAAGCAGAGACTGCATCAGATGATGCACCTGCCATCTGATGTTGATGTTTCCTGCCACCAGTGTGATGTCCCCAGCCCATCCCCAGCCCTCCCCCACTGCCACTGTGTTGCAGCCAAATTGTCTTTCTCATTATTCTTGAAAATATCAATTGCATGTTTTGGCTCAGAGCATTTGTGTTAATACTCAGACCTTCTGCAATGCTCCTTCCCTTGTTCCTTTGAGATGTGCTTCCTCACTCTATTGGATCTCTATTTACATACCCATCTTATCAACTAGGAAGTCCTGTGTCAGATAGCCACCCCAAAGTCTTGGATGATGTTCATTCTTGAAAACACTTTTTCCTCAATGTCTTGTAACTTAAATACTAAGATGAAATGATAACAGTATTTAAATAATATGACATAAAATCAATGTCTTGTGACATGTGATATATGAAGTTGAGAAGGAAGAAATATATGTATCATGTATTATACAAAATAAATTAGACATTATATATGTGTGTGTACATATAAATATATTCACACAAATACACACAGATATATTAAAAATAATGAAGTACTCAAGGCAATTTCTGATCATGTACAACTGACAATGTGGTTGTAGTTAATATCTATCATTACCTTCTTCTACTACCCATTCTGTGTTCCTTTGGCCTTCAGTAAGCCTTGAGCTGGTCATGGTTCTGTTGTTGACAGGGTGGCCTAAACTTGCATTCCTGAAGTTTCTGCGTCACTAGTATCCCTTCTTGGATAGGTTGTTGTAGTTTTCTGTTGCTCTTAATCACAACAACGATAATGGTAGAAGGGAGCTTCTGCATTCTAGACATACCCTTCCTTATGTCCCCTACAGAGCAGCAGCCCACTTTCTTCTTGGTAGTCAGAATCAATTACCCCCATCATATAGATTAGCTATTTAAGAAACAGCACCTAGTACTAGACACTGATTCACAGCATATGTAGCCTCCTGCAGAACCTTGAAACAGTCATATAAGGAACTGCCACTTGGATGGTGCTGCAGCTGTCTTCCATTCCACTCTTCTGTCAAGCCAGTTGCTTGAGATTAGAAGAGAACAGGTAACCACATGAGAACGCAGTGAAAGACAGTCATCCTTGAGACCAAGCTGAGTGGCCTAGAGGAATTCAAACCTGCTGACACCTGATCTTGGACTTCCAACCCCCCAAATTATCACATTTTGTTATGGCAGCCATAGTAAACTAAGACACTATGTTTATAGAAAAGGAAAAATAATAACTCAAAAAAATACATATTCAGAGAAGTTAATATATCTGGCCAAGTTCACACAGATAATATATGACTGATTTGAATCCAGGTCTTAACTCCAGAGTCCTCCATTCTTAACCATGATGTAATAGAGCATCTGGTTATCTTAACTGCATAACTAGATGCTAAGTACTTCTGTAGCTTTGATAAACAATTGATAACAAATTTACTGATCAATCTCTTAAGGGATTGTTCAACAAATTAACATTTTTGAGCTACCAGGACTTTGAGTGAAATATTAGTTCTGTTTTTAAAAGGAAGAATGATATGGGGCAATCACTTCTTGAATGACAAAAAAAAATTGAGACCATCTTTGAGAAAATTTTCATGAGAAACTTCTGAGAACTCCCAGTTACTTAGCAGCCCAAATTGGTCTGTGTGCGGAGGTTTACCTGCTGGTTGCCAGTGCAAAAAACAAGCACAGAATCTGAAAGTGGTGTTAAACAATTTCAGATACAGGGTGATCAGAGTTCTTACCTTAGATCAGGGAAACTTCACACTTTGGTTCATCTGAGAAAAGGATTCTCTTCAGAAGATTCAACAAATGTTTCCTTGGAAAATTCTTCAGTGTACTAATGGCAGGGGCTGCAATTTACTTGAAATGGACAGAGAGTAGCTAAATAAGGAGAGAAGCATCTTCATGCAGAACATGAGATATAAAACACAATAGATACAGAATGGAAAGGAGGGAACATTTATGTAAGAAAACAATAATTAAGCCTTATCCTTTCCTAAAATATTATATTATTGGGCTGGGGATGTAGCTCAGTTGGTACAGTGCCTGCCTTGCAAGCACAAGGCCCTGGGTTCAATTCCCAGCACTGAAAAAAAAAAAAAAAATATATATATATATATATATACACACACACGCATATATATTATCTATAACATCTATTAATACTATATATAAACACACATACATATATATCTTTGAATACCTGAATGCTTTCAACTTTTTATTGTTTCTCTTTTTATTGTTTCAACATTTTATTGTTTCTTATATATGTAGATCAAGGTGATAAGTCAAAATTGTTTTAAAAATTATAAAAATATTAACCACTTTAAAAAAAACACAAAGCTTCCTATTTACTGTCAAGCTCATTGTCCTTGATTTTAAAATATTTTGTTTTGCTTGAATGGGTATTTTTGCACTGAATTTGTTTTAAGGAATAAGGACCAAAGGTACCTAAGGATGGTGCCCCCTCCTCTGTATGCCAAAGAACTCATGAAAACACTGCTCAGTCAGTAACTTACTTGAGGTAACTAAGGATAGTGGCATTTGATGTTTTTTTTGTTGGTGGTATTTTTGGTGTCAGGGATTGAACCTAGAGACACTTAACAACTGAGCCACATCCCCAGCCCTTTTTATTTTTTATTTTGAGACAGAGTTTCACTAAGTTGCTTACAGCCTGGTGAAGTTGCTGAGGCTGGCCTTGAACTTGCAATCTTCCTGCCTCAGCCTCCTGAGCCACTGGGATTATAGGCATGTGCCACCACACCCAGCTACATTGAGCCCTTTTACGTATAGCATCTTAAATTACCACACAGTTTGCATACTGGGAAGACTATCCAAAGACTCTGGCAAACAATTTCTTGAAAATTCAGGGACTAAGCTATAAGCTAGTTTAGCTCCATGGTTCCATACAGAATTTTGAACTGTGTCATGACTTTAATACCTAACCTTTTTCCAGATGAAAAAGATTATAATGTTCACTTGTTATGGCAGAATTTTATTGTTTTTCTCCTAGAAGTGAATGACTCACCAAAATATCTTCCAGTATTTATAACATCCTTGCCTTAGAGGAGAAAAATACTCACCTCCTAAATGAAATACTTGATGATTTCTATCACATATTTTCAAAGGAACATTTGACTAATCCAACCTGTTAGAGAGAAAAGATCTGCAGAACACTTTTTGTGGAAAGAAAAATAAAATACAGCTATCACATGTTTTTAGTCTTAAAGTTTAGAAGTGAATAATTACAGTTCTTTGGTTGCATTTTCTGTTTTATCCTTTTACAGCTCACCAAAGGATGCCAATTAGGCCATCAAATCATCTTGAGTTCTTTATGCTTTTGTGATATAATTAAACAACAACAACAAAAATTCCCTCCAAAAAATACTGATTTTAGCGGCAATTCTCCCTTTCTTGACATGTCAGAATCTCAATTCCTTAATTTGGAATGCATTGCAAAAGGACAGAAATGTAGAAAAGCTAGCTGAGCGTGATGGTGCACACCTGTAACCCAGTGACTACAGAGAGCTAAGCAGGAGGACCTCAAGTTCAAGTCCAGCCTCTGTGACATAGTGAGACCCTGTCTCAAAATAAAAAATAAAAAGGATTTGGGATATAGATCAGTGGTAAAGCACCCCTAGGCTCAAAGCCCAGTACCAGAAAGGAAAGGAAAAAAAAAAAAAAGGGAAAGAGTACACAACACTAAGATAAAGAATGCACACAAGAAAGAAAATAAAGGGGGAAGGGGAAGGAGGAAAGGAAACAACACTTACTGTGATGTTCCTCTAAGGAATATTCATATTTTATATTAATAAATTTGTGAAAGCAAAATTAAGTAACTGCAATGACAATTTCAATGGAACAAAAAATGGACAAAAACAAAACAAGAACAAAAAAACTCTTAAGTCCTTCAAGAGGAGTCCTTGGAAAAGCAGGAAACCTGAGCTCTGGTGGAAGATGCCACACAACGCTCAGTCTTTGGGTTTGCTACCCATTACAATGCTCAGTCTTTGGGTTTGCAATCCACTGCAGCTGACTCACAGTAGTGAGAAGTGGAATTGCATGCCACGCATCACATATACAGATGAACTGCAGAAACTGCTTGTTATCCGGCTCATACCTAGACTTCACTTTTCTTTAATAATGGAGATCTGATTTTATTTGGTGGAAGTTGTGTAAACAAATATTTAATTCTCCAGTCTGCCTTGAAGCTACCTGTAGTATAGGAATAGTCATTGAATTGTGGTAAATTCTGGTCATTAAATTACAAACAAAACAATTTATTATGGTTAGGTTCCTAATTGTCAAGCTCAGTAGGTCCACTTCTTATATGTTCTCTCTGAAGTAATTCACTTTACTTTGTTTTCATTTACCTTGAAACTCTCTGTTTACAAGATGAAATTCTTACATTTTTCCCTTAAAATTTTAATACCTCCTTCAAAATATTTATTGTTGTTCCTTTAGGGAAGATCTCATTGATCTCTAATCTGGGCTACAGCCACAAATTTTAATTAATTTCCCAGCCTCTGATTCAAATGTAGCTTTTCAGTTTGTCCTACAATGAATATTTTCATATTTTCTTTAATACTTTTGAACTAGTAGAGTTTGAGACTGTGAACATGAGGCTAAAAATTAGAAAGTAAGTATTATTCCAGTGATTGTATTGTTCCCTAGATGCTTTCAGTAAGCAAACTTCAGGAACAATGGGTCATGCTGCAATAAACAAACCTAGCTCTTTTTAAAAAATATTTTTAGTTGTAGATGGACACGAGATCTTTATTTTTTTTTTGTGGTGCTGAGAATCAAACCCAGTGCCTCGCACATGCTAGGCAAGTGCTCTACCACCCAGTGACAATCCCAGCCTTAAACCTAGCTCTTAGATGCCATGAGAGGATGGGCGAAGGGTGACTCCTAAGTAGGAAAATGTGTCAAAATCAGGTGACACCAGGTGAGCCTTAAAGGATGAGCAGGAGTTTGAAAATCAGGAAGGAAGAAATCATCAATACAAGGAAAACCAAGCAAAATGATAGAAGAATGAAAATGTACCAAGTGTCTGAAGAATGCCATCTAAGTCCATGTGATTGGAATTTAAAGTGGACAGGAAGAGAAGCATACATGACAGCAGTCTTCGAACAAGCTAGGGCTGCAGAAGAAACGTCTCCAAGAAGTATTGTGGTTTGGGTAGTCTTTTGGTAATCAATTTCTAGATACTAAATTCCTAAGCATATTATTTTCTAAAACAGAATGTCCTTGCTTTCTAGAAGTCATGGCCAAATTTGCATTTCACTTTCTATTCTCTCTTTGAAAAAAGATACCTGGAATTCTATTATAGCTAAAATCGCTTAGCGGTGCAAAT
The DNA here is from genome assembly GCA_020662805.1 of Glaucomys volans. NCBI lineage: Eukaryota > Metazoa > Chordata > Mammalia > Rodentia > Sciuridae > Glaucomys > Glaucomys volans. Next base: position 435,194 of record JAJEJO010005746.1, read on the forward strand.
GCACAGGCCACTAACCAAAGATACAATTAAAATATTCTACAAACACAGTGTGTGTGGTGTGTGTGTGTGTGTATGTGTGTGTGTGTGTGTGTGTGTGTGTGTGTGTGTGTATAATTACAGTCTGCTGTCTGCTATATTCTCAATACTGGGCTATTCAAAACAATTTGTAGTGAGACAGATTTTATTTAATTTTTATTGAATGATCTCATCTATCTCTGGATGATCACCAAAAAATTCATGGCTCTAGTGACTGTGTCAGTAGAGCAAAATGGATCTGTTGGAAGAAATAGTGAAGGTCTTAATGTTTTATTTTATCCAAATGACAGATTAGTAGCAAGACTGATCTGTTTGCCAACGTATGCATCCAATCCCCCACCTATTACCTATCTCTCTGTGTAATTAATTATGTATCTTAAAACTCAGAGAGAAGATTATTCTAATAAAAGCTCAAATTTCATGTTTATTTGAATTGAAAAATAATGACTGATTTACAATGAGGACTGGCTTTGCCAACTAGGTTTATGGTAGACATTTTCTATCAATTGAATGAGCTAAGTCTGATTCTATTTTTAAGAATACATTTTTAAGAACACATTCCCAAGTTTTGACAAAAATATATTTGAAATATGAAGATTCAAGTACTGTATCAGAACTTGTTGTAATTGCAAGGTTCATTAAAATTAGCAATGCATACATGTTCCTAAATTTTTCAAATAAGGTAAGTTTCTAAGTGAAAGAGTAAAAGAATTGGTAATTGTGATTAAGTTTTGGTGAAATCTACTTTCTGCAAACTGAAAGGAGAGGACTGACTCTGACAGGCCCCAGGCAGCAGCTAGGCTGGCAGTGCAGCTCCCTTTCTAAGAGGAAACCTGTGGTGTAAAGCATGGTCAGTGGGTACCTACAGCTGCCTGCTCTGCAGGCCCACCCATCACAATGTCCTTACAGATGTCATGTCCTCAGACTACTCACAGCCAGTGGCTGAGCTAATGGAGCTACTAGACCTGGGATTCTTATAACAGAAAATTCTTATCCTGGATTCCCTTCTGGTCCAAGGCCTTCTCAGGACTGTGCTATCTCCCAAGGTCCTTCAAACCCAGTGTCGTCTCCTTGCACCTCTCTCTCCTAGCTTCATCCTCTACTGCAGCCTGCCGCCTTCCTCAGCTCCTCTTAACTTTATTACTCACAGTTATATCCTCTATAAGTCATTGATGTTTCTAATTTTGTCTTGGTGTGTGCATCCTTATCTGAGACACTAATACTAGGGCATCAAATCCTTTTCTGATTTTGTGCTTTCTTTCAACAAAATTGAAAAAGAATCTAATGAAATTTTCCACTGCTAAATGACAAAAACATGATAATAAATCCAGGAGTGGACTAAAATGGAATGAGTAATATCATTCTCCTTGCTTGGGACTGGCTTAGACGCTCAGGGCTGGGCCAACTGCTGTGTGACAAAGCAGTCACAAGAACTGGTTCAAGGTGGGTGTAGATTTTAATTTGGAGACAAGTCACACAATTTTGCTAGGTATTGTTGGAGAGAGACCTATTCTTAAATGATAGAAAAACATTGGAAGAGACAATTTTTGCTTTCTCTTGATATTGTGTATGTAGATATGAAACCAAAGGCCACCAGCTCATTCCTTATAGTCAGGAAAGGAAGCAGAGAAAAGGAAGACAAGAAGCAAAATGCTGGCAACAGCAACTGCAGACAAGAGGTGGAGCATCCAGATTAAGCTAATTTGGGAGTCAACCTACCTGTGGACTTCCTGGTTAAATGAGGAGGCATTGCCTCCCTGTTGAAACCTTTCTATTTGCATCCCACTTTGACAATGTTAGCTTCCCCTTCCTCCACTTATATTGGAACCTGTCCTATACCCAACTGGGACCAGTTTGCTCCCACAGGAGTGGATCCTCTCCCTCATCTCTCTCTGGAACTGGCATGCAGTTATTTCTCTGGACTTCAGGCATTGCCTCTGTGTGGATCTCTCATTTAGTTACTTTCTCTGTGGAAAGGGACCAGTTTGGATACAAGCACCAACTGGAATCAAGGCCAACTTGATTGTTGGATTTCTTTTTTGAAGTTCACTTCCCCAGCTACATGCCTGTCTCAAGCCTCCACACCTCTCCATCGGCCAATGCTTTTGATTCTCAGTGGATGATGAAGATTTCAGGCATTATGGCCAAGGCGAGTATATAAATAACTAACTTTTAAGCTCATTCTGCTAGTTAATTTTTATCAATATATGCATGTGTATGAACATATTTGCATACATGTCATTGTACACATGTTCATGGTATGACATAAGTGTTAGTGATAGAGCCCAAGGAGGGGTCTCCTGGGCTCACAATCATGAGATGTTCTCATTTCTGAAACTCAAGGGCCATCTAAGGAAGGTTCCAGGACATGGGTCAGTGGAATGATTGGAAGCCCATGGCAGAGGGTAAATACCCTCAATTGCTTTTAGTTACTATGACATTTAAATGTTTGTGACAGTATGGCTGCACTAGTACTAACCTCCCAAATGTCAACACAGTTTATGACAATTTATGAGTTCTGCTAGCACTCCTTCACTGTTCAGCCTTCTCTCTGCTCTTCTGTTGTTCTAGCTTGCTTATTTCCTCCCGTGTTCCTGACCTTTTCACTTATGATTAAGGAAGTAATAAAACCATACTAAATCAGGTCCTTTATAAGTTCATACTATCCTTAGCCATGTTCTGATAATTGTGCAAAATTCCTTAAAAAAAAATCCAGTTAGTTTAAGCAACTCCTCTGGGGGCGTTTCTCATTCACAGTGCCCCAGATTTCTTGTATATCCTTCTATACATTAACCCCCCCCCGCCCCCAGGGCTTTGATGCTTCAACTGCTCAAAATATGCTGTTTTGCTCAGATGCAATATTCTCCCCTTTGCTTATTTGGTTGGTTATTATTCTCCAGGCCTTGAGTAGTCCTTCCCTGTCTACTCAATTTTAAAAGGTGTTTCAGTCTTGTGTGGTGGCACATGCCTGTAATCCCAACAATTGAGGAGGCTGAGACAGGAGGATCACAAGTTTGAGGCCAGCCTCAGCAACTTAGTGATACTCTAAGCAACTTAGCAAGACCCTGCCTCAAAATAAAAATAAAAATGGGATAGAGATATACCCAGTAGTAAAGCATGCCTAGGTTAAATCCCCAGGTCAAAATAATAATAATAATAATAATAATAATAATAATAATAATAATAATAATGCAGATGTCCATGTTATTCCCCCATTTATAATACTTCCTCTGACTACATCATGGCATTTGCTATACATAATTTGAAATTATGTACTGTTATGGGTTATGTCTCCTTTGAAAATAAGCATATTAAAGTCCTAACCCACGAAGCCTCAGAATGTGGCTTCAATGTTAGGTATTTAGAGATAACCAAGTTAAAATGAGGTCATTAAGGTGGACCTTATTCCATCATGACTATGTTTTTTCTTTAAAAGGAAAATTAGACACAGAGATACCTGCAGAGGGAAGAAAACACTCAGGGAGAAAGCAGCCAGGTGACTGGAGATGCATCTACACACTGAGGAACACCAAGGATTACCAATCGGCAACAGAAGCTAGAAGAGACAAGGAGGGGTTCTCTCCCAGAGCCATTGGGGCAGACCTAGCCCTGTAAGCACCTTGACTTCACCATTTCTAGCTTCGAACTGTAAGACTGGAGGTTCCTATTGTTTTGAAGCCACTCAAATTTTGGTACTTTTTAAAGGCAGCCTTAGGAGCTGATAAATGCATTGAGATTCATCATTACTTATTGCATAATGTCTGTCTCTTCATTAGACTTTTGATTTCATAAGAATATGATATGTCTGCTTTATTTATCATTATTGTTTACAATAGCACAGATGATGGTTTCTGGAACTTATTAGTGGAATCTCTGTGGAACTAATGAATTACTGAATGACTGGGTACATGGATGATGATATTTTAATGTGAACTGCTTCTAAAGATTTGGAATATTGGATTGTTCAAATAAATAATAATTCAATTTAAAATTCAATAATAACATTATTTCAAGTAAGAAGAAAACATTTTTGATGCATATTCTTCAAATGCCTTATTTAACCAGCTCTGATTTGTTATTAACTTGAATATTCTGGGATGATTCCCCTTAAAATGAGAAAGCGTTGTTCTTCTGATCATACCAAAAGAGTACACTGTCATGTTTTAGAATTAAAAAACACAAAACAGTCTCTTCAATCTCTATGACTTACATTAAGAGAAACATAAATAGAAATTGTGAAAGTTCGAATTTTCTCCTTTGAACATATTTAATTATAGCTTTAAATAATTACACAAGCTGAAGTAGACAAACATAAATAGCTGCTTCATTTTAAAGGATCTCATTCCTTAATAACCTAATAAACATGGACATGGACACATTTTCAAACCTGAGGGAATTATGGTACCTGAAAAGAGGAGAGGGAGATAAGCAAGAGTATGCATGCTTCCTGCTCCATGGATTTTTAACTCATGTATTTCCAGAAATTTATTATACACATTCATAAACCACACATGCACATACTCTGCTATGCCCATGGAAATAAATATGAACTTCAAGTGCACTATACAGCTAAGCATCTCATAAACATGCATCACATTCTGAATTTTGCCTTATCTCTGGGTTCACTCATGGAGGGATTGGAAGATTCAAGTATTTTGTGGGTAACAAAAGGAAATTGATGCAAATCTTAAATTTTTTTTTCCTTAGTAAAGTAAGAAGTCAAAGTCAGCTGTGTGTAATTTATTCTTATACTTCCCAATAATGCAGATCTGGCAGATTAATTTTCCCTTTTCACAGATGGAGAATTGGTTAACTCAAGAGCTTAGAATTTAATTCTAATGTTAAAAAGCCTGTTTTTTTTTTAACAGTATGTTCGGAATTTAATTCTAGCTCTATCAACTCTTTGAGTTCATCCAAAGCCATTATTAAACACGCAGGAATATTATTTCCACTTTCATAGACTACATACCAGAATGGTTTACCAGAGACTGGTTCCAGATAGCCTTCATCTCTTTCTGCATGTAAGGTACCCAAGGCCCAGGGTACTGTCACCCTACACATGATTACAAATGGCTGGACCTGGGAAAATTTTCTTGATCAGTTTACTACCAATGAGTTTATCAGTAGCTAACAGCTGTGTTTCTTATTTTCCCATTCTGGAAGAATCCTACGCTACAAGGTAGGTCTATCTAGGAGAACAATGACATCCTCCTAAGTTCCTGTGTTTTTAATGCATAGCCTGTGTTGTTAATATGCACAGACATTTTCACACATACTTTATGCAATAATCATATTAATTAAGTTTTATTAGTTGCCTTTTCTATAGAACTAGTAAAAGAAAATCAAGTGATTTTCCTAGGGTCACAGAACTAAAATGAAAAGCCAAAACACAAACCAAAGTGTGACTCTACAGGTCAAGTAAACAAAGGATTTTATATCCATCATTTAATACATTTTCACAGGGTCTACCATCCTTATAATGAATGACACTGCTATTTAACAAGTCACCTTTGGAGTAGAAGCATCGACAGCCCCTGGAAGTTTGTTAGAATCGCAGAACCCCAGACCCCACCCAGACCTACTGAATCAGAGTCTGCATGTTAACAGGATGCCCAGGTGATGCACTTACATGCTGAGAAACAGTGATACAGGTAACATGGATATTGGAAAGAGACCTCCACTGTCCTTGACCCATTATTTTATAATTCGGTCAGCGTAGGCAAAATAAGTTTTGTAGGTTCTAGTTTCCTTAGAAATGACAGAGATAATGGTACCTATGTTTGTGTATTGCTAGAAATTTGAAGTGAGGACATGTAAGAAAATCACAACTAGCAGGAATGACACATAAAAAGGACACAATAATTGATAGATATGATTGCAGAAATTAGGTGCTGGCTCTAAAAATTGTGTTGAATTTATGTTTCTGAGAGTCTTGAAATATCTGACAAGGACATACCTCTCTTTTAAAAATGATAATTTTATGGGACAAAATATTAAACTACAAATCAAAATAATCCCTTTACCTTGAACTCTTTAGCCTCTTCTTACCTCTTCATTCAGAGTTAGAGGCACTGATAGCCTCAGGAGTGAGACTGTATAGTAGGCAGGAAGAGAGAACCCTGCGTTTTATATGCTAATGCCCTCAGGGGCTTAATGCAGAAACAATAGACTTAGAGAAATAGAATCAGATTGATCAAGTAGGGTGGTGAAGAGTTCAAATTCTGAACGTTGGGATGTCACAAAAAGTATAGTTTCTAAAGAAAAGTGGGGAGACAAATGATGATGTATTGGTCAGTGGTCTTCAGAGGAACAGAGGAATAGAAGAGAGGAAAGGGAGTCATTGTGAGGAACAGGCTCATAGTATCATGGAGGCTGACATATCCCATGATCTGCAATCAGTAAGTTCAAGATCCAGGAGAGCCAATGAGTTAGGTCCAGTTGAATGGCTGACAGGCTTGAGACCCAAGAAAAGCTGATGGCTTGAGTTCAAACTCAGGAAAAAAATCAATGTCCCAGTTCAGAGGGAGATAAGCAAGCAGGATTTACTCTTACCCTTTAGAATTTATTCAGCATTTAACTCACTAGATAAGGCTCACTCAAATTAGGAAAGGCAAACTGTTTTACTCAGTCTATGAATTTAAATGTTAAATTCATCCAAAAACATCATCTTTGAAACACCCATAATATCTGACCTACTCTCTGGGCACCCCATGGCCTAGTCACATTGATCCACGAAATTAACTATAATAAATGGTTTTCTTTTCGTTTATACAGGTAAGGACACTGTAGAAGTATCATTACACCATAAAATAAGCATATTAACTTTAAAATGGATTTAAAAAGAACTTGAGTTTGGCTACATGAGAACTACAGGATATTGTCCTTAATTTTCTCATTGGACTGTGGACCAAAATAAACTCTGAGGATGAAACCAGGCAGAAGATCGTGGTTTGAAGATGACTGAAATAGTTGCCAGAGAGCCTGCCAGGCAGTAATATATACTGAGAGGCCTCTGCTGAAAGGAAGGACAGATGTGAGCCAGCCCCAGCTTTGTGGTGATGTGAGAGTGTGTAAAAGCAATAATGAAACAGAAAGGGCAACCACCTGGGAGCCACTGTGCTCCTGTGAGCTTTTCTTATATGGTAAAGGTTGATTGAAATAATATGAGGGTCTGGCTCCCAAATACCATGATCCGAGAATGTTCACACCAAGCAGATCTGTGAGATGACAGAGCAGAGCTAGTCTTCAAGAGCTTTAGCCTCAGGACTGGTGAACAGAGTATTGTGGACAAAAAATTTGGAAGTTGTACCAGTGTGGCTCTTGTCACTCTATAGTTGCAAGAATTCTATGATTGTCCCATTTATTTTCAGAAGAAAAAGAAATGTTTAGTCCTACTTAAAAATAGAGCAAAAGAAAATAAAATACTAAGTTCTTTACAAAATACCTGTAGAGAAGGAAATGAGTAAGTACAGCATTACTGCTTTATCTGTGAGAGGCTTTTTACACACTAATATTTCTGAAAATTTCATCTGAGATATTATGAAAACTTAGCTGCTTATAAAATTAAAAAAAAAATTCCAGATTGCCAGAATTAAGAGGTGTACTGCTAGAGGGGTCCAAACATAAGATGGTAGAGGAGTTCAGCAATGGACTGATTAATTACAAGATCAATTGCAGGTGTGTAGTCACTTAAATTGAGGATATTTAAATGCCATTTTTCAGGCACTAATCTGGCTTAAGAGACCTAGAAAAGAACTCTCCACATAATAGATGAATTTCATTATTCTTAACTTTCAAATCATCCTGCAATACAGCACTGAACTTGATCTTTAGTAATATTTGCTGTGTTAGTCCCTCATTATTCCATTCATGTTAAGATAATCATGTAGTTGAACATATTTGTAAAAGAGAGGGTCACTGCTGATGGGCAGAATCACATCCTCTGGGACAGGAGTCTCCTGTCCTTCTCCTTTGCTAGCAAAGCAATAGAAGTTTTTCCTTTTTCTCATAAATAAATAAATAAATAAGTCACATCTTTGTGATTCAATGCATTCCTCATATCCATGTGTTTCAATGGAATCTCAATTCAGTATTTCAGCACAGAAATACATTTCATATGCCGTGCTCCTTATTCTATCCAACTTAAAGGTGTTTTAGTACAGATGAGTGCACTAACAACTAATTTCACAGTCCTGTGCTATTCTTAGCCAACAAAATTATGATTGACTTTCTATGCAATTATATGTGCTGGACTGATTATTTATACTTATAATCCCTAACACAAGTTCTTTGAAGAGTTATTTTACATTAGTCGTGGCTTATTGAAGAATTTTAGGCATAAGAATAGTATTAATTGTGTAAATGTATAGGGCTAATAAAATATTCAATGATAAAATGCATATTCATTTAAAATTATAGTTATAGATATGTCACATATTACTTTATCTTGCCAGTTACTCTTCCTTCTTTTGGGTAAAGCAGTCCTTTCTGTTTGAACGGTAACATCTGACAGGTGTCTGAATTAAGGCTGCCATCTTTCTTCTTTGTTTGGCCATAACCTCCCTGCCTGCTATAATCTGTGGGAAAACTAACCTCAACTCCTTTTTTTTTCTTTTCTTGTGGTGCTGGGGATTGAACCCAGGGCCTTGTGCTTGCAAGGCAAGCATTCTATCAACTGAGCTCTGTCCCCAGTCCCCTAACCTCAATTCTTATCCACAAAAATTGATTTGAGACAGAAGTGAGAGGTGAGGATGAAAGGGGGCTTGATTGTCTATAAATCCAATTTTTCCCAGAAGATTTTCAGCTGAATTGAAGCTAAAAGAGACGTTCTTTCCCTTTCTGTGGCAAAGGAGAACACTTTTTTTTCCTCTTAATGAACATCTTTTTTTTAAAATTTATTCTTTTTAGTTATACCTGACAGTAGAATGTATTTTGACGTGTCATACATACAAGCAGTATAACTTCCCATTTTTGTGATTGAACATGATGTGGAGTTACACTGGTCGTGTATTCACATGTGAACATAACAGTCACATCTGATTCATTCTACTATCTTTCCCATTCCCATCCTCCCTCCCTTCCCCAAACTCCACCAGGTCCAATCCAGTGAACACCCCTTCCTAACCACCTATTGTGAGTCAGCATTCAAGTATCAGAGAGAACATTTGTTTTTTGGGGATTGGCTTATTTCACTTAAAACTGGGCACTTCTGAGTTAGGAGCTACTTGTACACATTACCCCAAGGTGTTTCAACCTAGCAGTATTAACATTTCAGTCAGAAAATTCTTTTATTATCAGGGGATGCCATGTGCACTATGGGATATTTAGCAGCATCCCTGGTTTTGCTCTACTAGATACCCATAGTACCCTACTTCTCCTAGTATGACAACCTAAGATATTTCCAGCCTCTGCTAAACATTCCCTGGGGATCAAAATGACATTAGTTGAGAATCACAGATTTAGCCTCATGGAAGGGAAGCAAGAGGAAGAATAGAGGCAACCTATTCAAGTGAAGTAGGAAACAAGGACAGAAAGAGAACCAGTTGTGCCCAAATATTTCTGCTTCATTTTGGTTATCTAAAGCTGATCTATTGCCTTTTTTCTTAAATAATTTGATTTGTTCATTTATCAAGTGCAATTATTTTTTTTTCTGAAATAAAATTTTGAAAAGACAGATGGTAAAACTTGGCCAATGAACAGTTTAAAAAAATCAATCAATAGGGCTTGATTAAAGCATAGATCTGACAATGAGTTTTGAAAAATTACAAAAGAACTGTTTACAGCAGAACAGAGGAAGGAGTTAATGGAATTAATTATAAAACAGATGCTCAATAGCACAAGGCGAATCCCAGAGAGATATAAAATTATCCTCAAAGTAATCTTGGAATGAGGCATAGGAAGGATGCAAAAAAATTTTTTAAATTAAAAAAAAAAAAGAGGCCCAGATTTTTACTTGTGTTTCTGTGTCTTCTTGGGAGTATACCCATGTCAAGGAATGATTTGCTGTTCAAAGTGTGTGTATTCTGGTGTGTGTTTGGGTTTTTCTACTTCTCGAGAAATGGGGCAAATAATGTTTCCTACTGAATCAACTGCCAGGAATTTTTTAAAAAGAGAAAGAAAATTATAAGTGTGAATAGGAGTTTCAGCATCTTGAACCAGATGAGTTGAGTAAAGTTTCTGTTAGATACCAAGCCTAGACCTGCAGTTCCTCAGTTCATGAATAGAAGGCATCACCAGAGATGTCTTCTATTCAAGCACAATCTCACTTCCCATAGACACAGAAAATGTTTCTTTCTCCCTTGGATTTCGAGACAAATAACTTGATTAATCATCAGAGCTCTGGTGTGAAAATCAGTTAAGGTAAGAATGTTTTTATTTTTTTCCCTCCAGGTAACTGGAATGAAAGAAGGGAGTAGAAGTCTTCGGAAGAACAGAAATGCCTGGCTCCAAACAGTTACACAAGTATTCATCTTTTCATAGACAGCTACAGTTAAAATGTACTAAGTCGATCATCATGTCTATATAACAGCTATTGGAAACTTTTAAAATCATTGTTTGTTTGTTTTGGTAAGGCTATATAATTGTCAAAAAAGTAACTGAACAGCAAGAAACTTGTGTTTTGGGAAGAATTTACTCAAATGTTGAATTAAAAGTATATGCAAAGAGTAGGGTGGGCTTTTAAGTAAAAGTCTACAGTGCTCTGGTTACTTAAAAGCTGTTTATGATGAGGTATCCAGTAACCACACTTACAAATTACAAACAACCACACATAATACACATCAGAGCAATAAGTACAAGAAAGCTACGCTAGGGATTCCACTATTAGCAAGACAGAAAGACAATCCCTGTAGACATGGAACCCAGTGTGAAAACTCTAAGTGTCTCTCAACAAACTGAGTTAAGACAAAGGCATACCACATGTAAGGAATGAAACTGGCACCTTTTCTCACACCATATGCAAAAGTTAACACAAAATGGACCAAAGCTCTAAATCCAAGAGTTCAAACTCATAGGAGGAAACATAACAGTAAATCTGTATAAGCGTGGGCTTGGCAATGGATTCTCAGAAGTGACTCCCAAAACAGAAGCAACAAAAGAAAAAAATAGTTATATTGGATTTCATCAAAATTAAAAGCTTCTTTAGTTTAAAGGGCATAATCAAGAAAATGAAAAATCACACTCTGATAGGGACTTGTATCTAGAATATATAAAGACTTACAACTCAACAGTAAAAAGACAAAAAACCTAATTTTTAAAGTGGCAGAATATTTGAAAGGACATTTTTCAGAAGAATATTTACATGTGGCCAATAAACACATGAAGAATACATTATGAAAATGCAAATCAAAGCAATAATGAGGTACCACTTCATACCACTAGAATGGCTACAGTCAAAAGAAACCAGATGCTATCAAATATAGTGAGGTTGTGAAGAAACTGAAATTCTCATACACTGCTGGGGGGATGTAAGATGGTGTAGCCAATTTGGAAAATAGTCTGGCAGCTTCTGAAATGGTTAAATTTAGTTATGACATGACCCAGAAATTTCACTTGGGTATAAGCCCAAGAAAAATGAAAATCCACACCCACAAAGTTTAACATGAAATCACTCTGTACAATCAATAACCTAGAATCTAAGCCCTGAGAGTAAAGTGGTGCTTTTCCATCACTCTGAACCACATGCACCTATAATGCCTTGCAAAGGGAGACCCTTAATAAATAGATGGGAGAATAATCTTGATAAACCCTGTATACCTTAAAAAGTCAAGGCTAGATATCAGTTGTGAAGAGTATATAAAATAGAACAGGTGTACAGGTAGGAATAAGACTGTATCAAGATTTTTAACTAATGTTTTAAATAATAATTGAAATTTATTTTTTGGAAACTATTTTAACTGTAGAAAAAACTGCTTAATTGTAACAAATCAATTATTTTAACAGCTATTATTAATTTTTCATGTTAAGCAATTTTTGATATTTACTTCAAATTCTTAATATAAAAGTAAATAGTATTTGAGAGAAAATTATAATTAAAGTGAATGCACAGAATATCTGTTAACAGAGCTGAATTCCTATTAGAATCTGTTTCAGAGGCTTGAGATATGAATTGAGAAAGAACACACCACAGTCAGTCATTTCATATTAAACCTTTTATTAAAACCAAGTCTTTACAACATATTTAAAATGACATATTCCACAGTCAAATATTTAAGAAAAAAATCTCTATATGCAATTATTGGCACATAAATTTAAGAACATAATTAAAATTAAGCTAAAACTATCTCTCTCAACATAGATATATAGATAAATCTATATATCTATATAGATAGATTTCTATATATATATACATCCAAATTCATGTCAATGGCCTGGAATACCTGAGTTTTCAAGTCGTTGGTTTTCCAGATAGTGTGAAACATTTTTCATCCTCTTTATACAGGGCACAGCCAATCCTTAAAGAATAACTTTGGTTGATAAATGCTCTCCCAAAGGTCAAAAAGAAGTTCTCTATGGGATTATAGTTTATCATCAGAGTCTTCTTCCAAGTGGAGGTCAGTCTGTGATGTAAGGAATGACTCCCACGTAGCAAGGCACTGAACAACGGAAACACACAATGAGGAGATCAACAGTAGTTCACAAAAGGACCCTTAAACCCTGACTCATCCGTCCTATAGCAATCTTCCCTACTTCTCTCCCATCAGTCTACCAGAGTCCTTGTCGTTCTCACATATTTTAATTCTTAACAAGGGAGGCTATTGCTAAATAAGAGGAAAACATATTAACAGTTAAAAGATAAGCATGGGCAAATTGCTAAAATAATGTACTACTACCCCATTGTCAAGAGAGAAAACAGAACTCAAAGTTACAGATAAAAAGATGGACCTGCTTGGAAGTGAGGAGGGATTAAGACAGAGCAGAAAGGATGCAAGGGTGTGAATCCCACCACATCAAGGGAGTATTTGGAAAAAGATGGTTATCTTTTATTGTCATTTCTTTAGCTATAAATTAGGGTAAAAACAGTACTTACTGATAAGGCAATTGTGAAAATTAAATTATATAATCCACACAAGTCTCTATGCAGAATGCCTAGCACAAAGTAAGAGTTCAAAAAGTTAGCAATTATTATATTATGATGATCTGCTGGGACTGGGTGGTGAGATTTGATCATTAATGTGCTAGGCTATCTTACAACTAAAATAATAAAATAACAATTATACCTAATATATCAACAGAAGATATATAAAATGAATATATGTAAAACTACCTTTTAAGCCAAAAGAAGGCAGATAATGGGAACAATGAACAGATGGGACAAAAAAAAAACAATAACAGCAAGATAAAAGACTCAAACCTAATCATATCAATAATCAATCAGTTAAATCAACCAGATACTCAGGAAAGAGACAGATGGTCTATTGAATGAAAAAAAGACTCACCTTAATTTTGTTTAACTTGCAAACATTTTACATTACAACATTTTAAACATTACAAACATTACAAACATTTTAAATATAAAAACACAAATAGGTTAAAATTAAAAGGATGAAAAAGTATATACTATGTAGCACATATCAAAAGAAAAGCTAGAATATCTATATTAATGTCAGAAAACTAGATTTTATTTATTTATTTTTTTTTTTTGGTATACAATCATCTTTAATAACATAAACTAAAGAGAAAAAAATAATAAAATATGAATAAAACATGTCAAGGATTAAAATAATG